>JASANC010005442.1:0-84685 GCA_030248135.1 Theristus sp. LFF4_11
CCCGGCCTCCACACCTCTAGGCACAATTTCAAAAAAGTTTTCAAATTCAGTCAAATTTAAGACCAACCGAACCGCCTTGATGCCGTGAGTTCGAAAATCATATTTTTATCTTAATCCAAGCCTTCTTTATGTTTCAAAATTAGGAAAAACCTAATTTTCGAGCCCCTTGTAGTGAAACTGCTCTAGCTCGCTTCTGCTTGAAGCTATTAACAAAAATCAAACACCAATCGATTCCCCTTGTGCTCGCGCACATTTTTCGTTTTTTATTCTATGGGTTGAAAACGTTTTTTCATGCTTTGTATTTATGAAAAACTGCAGAGGTTGGTGTTTTTTTACGTTTTTCGGTACTTTAGAAACGTTTGTGGGGTATAGTTGCTAAGTAATTCTGAAAGATCTGTGAAAAATGTATATTCATGTAAAATTTCAGCTTCATAAAGCGTCGCCGGGAGTCACACGATACAAAACAAAATGGCTTGTCGCATGCGTTTTTGGTCAATGTGCCGCATGCATACTGTACATGCGCACACACACACAGTCACAGTGCACGCAAGCAGTGTGTGCGCTGCTGTTCAGCCCATTCACCCTGCTGTTATGCAATACACCTAAAAATATTACCCATGACACTTTAGCCGTACCAAAAAAGCAAGCTGCTGAAAATTGCTCAGTTTCACATGTTGCACAACATTGAGGCCAAACCTCTTCTGCATATGATGTTGCCAACCCGCCAAGGCGAAATGCAGAGAACCATTCTACAATTTGGTTGATTAGTGAAAGTTTTATCTTTTGTTACATGCAGTTGAAATGTAAAAAACCAATACGATAAAAAAAGCGTTCGCATAAAACTGCGTTTGCAAGTTGTTTGTTGTTCGCTTTGCACAATCACGATGTAGCGCGTAAACTGCGCTTGCAAGTTGTTTGCTGTTCGCTTTGCACAATCACGATGTAGCGCGTAAACTGCGCTTGCAAGTTGTTTGCTGTTCACATTGCACAATCACGATGTAGCGCGTAAATTGCGCTTGCAAGTTGTTTGCTGTTCGCTTTGCACAATCACGATGTAGCGCGTAAACTGCGCTTGCAAGTTGTTTGTTGTTCGCTTTGCACAATCACGATGTAGCGCGTAAACTGCGCTTGCAAGTTGTTTGTTGTTCACTTTGTTGGTAGTGCACTATTGTAGAAAAATTTCTGGGGGGTGCACACCCCCACCCCACCCATGATATTTTTTCGCTTAAATTTTGAAGGGAAAACGCTAAATTTCGCGGCAAAATTACAATGAAGAATGTGAAGTTATCATTCATTTAGCTTATATTATGGACTTTAAAGACAAAAAATCATGATTTTTAAGCAAAAGTTCATGATTTTTGGATGGTCCGAGAAAATTTTTGGGGTTGTCACTGTAACTTAAGGTCCATGTGAGGGGGGGGGGGTGGGTGGGGTGTCAAGCAAATTTCGAAAGAAGTGTGGATGTCCAGTGTTCAGGTTTTAAGGTTTGGTGTCGCGTGACCCCACCCCCCGCGCGGAGGTCTCGGGTGCTCTAGGGGGGGGGTGTACGTACCCCCCCCCACCCCCACGTCTTCGGTACTGAACCCGTGGGCCCTACTTTCAGACGTATGACTGTTTCATGCTCATGCAATATCATGTGAACGGTATCCATCATAAATATCTATCAAGCACATAAATACAACTTTCAGTGCACTGTACACGCCCACCACAGACGCTTTTAATCAAAAATTTCAAATTCAAATAGCAAAAATTCTTCAAAATTTTGAATTTCAGAAAAACCCATACACAGGATTACCCAGCAGAACAGGCTTTCATATGAGCCATCAATCAGCGCGCTGCGATGAAGTTTGAGCGGACCCATATTTTGAAGGAGTACCGAAAAAAGGACGGACGGACAAAAACGGCACAATGAGAAGATTAAGACAACACAGCCACAGTCAAAAGATCGCGTAGTGATCGCACGCTAAATGAAAATGTCCGACTTTGTGTCCGATGTCCTACTCCTGTCCGCCGCGGTGTCCGGTCCCTGAACTCAAAGTTTCGGAAAAACGCTCGGGGCAAGACCCCGACGGGAGGGGTATAATTGCGGCCCTCTAAATGTGGCCTGAAAAGGCCTGAAGAGTTCCGGTCCGCTCATTATACTTTTGATACTTTTTTGTTCAATGAAAGTTGCGATATTTTTATTTGAAGCTTCATTTGATCAACGTTGCACAAAAAGCGAGCACGCATGCGCATTTTTTTTTATTCGATGCGTATTTGAGTTGTTCTGTTGCGTTGCAACGAGACGCTACATCGTGATTGTGCAAAGCGAACAACAAACAACTTGCAAACGCACTTTACGCGCTACGTAGTGATTGTGCACAGCGAACAACAAACAACTTGCAAGCGCACTTTACGCGCTACATCATGATTTTTTGTGCAAAGCGAACAACAAACAACTTGCAAGCGCAGTTTACGCGCTACATCGTGATTGTGCAAAACGAACAGCAAACAACGTGCAAGCGCAGTTTTCGCACACACTGATTCCGTGCACTGTGACTGTGTGTGCGCGCGCATGTACAGTATGCATGCGGCACATGTACCAAAAACGCATGCGACAAGCCATTTTGTTTTGTATCGTGTGACTCCCGGCGACGCTTTATGAAGCTGAAATTTTACATGGATATACATTTTTCGTAGATCTTTCAGAATTACTTAGCAACTATACCCCACAAACGTTTCTAAAGTACCGAAAAACGTAAAAAACCACCAACCTCTGCAGTTTTTTAAAAATACAGAGCATAAAAAAACGTTTTCAACCCATAGTATAGAAACGAAAAATGTGCGAGAGCACAAGGGGAATCGATTGGTGTTTGATTTTTGTTAATAGCTTCAAGCAGAAGCGAGCTAGAGCAGTTTTACTACAAGGGAGTCGAAAATTAGGTTTTTCCTAATTTTGAAGCATAAAGAAGGCTTGGATTAGGATAAAATTATGATTTTCAAACTCACGGCATCAAGGCGGTTCGATTGGTCCTAAATTTGACTGAATTTGAAAACTTTTTTGAAATTGTGCCTAAGGAGGGTCGGTATTGTGAAAAAGCCTATCTTAAAAACATCAAAAATTTTCCACAACACAATCAGTAGCGAAAGTGCGGGGGGGTGGGGGTCCACCCCTCCCCCCTCAGCCAAAAATCCTGCCCGTATCGGATTCGGATTTCAGAAACTCTCATTCCCATTCCGCGTCCTTATGAAGCTTTGCGTGGTATCGTGCGTGCGTGCGATCCCGTGCACCCCTCTCACGAAATTTTTCTGTCACTGCACCCTCCCCAGGAAAAGTTTCTGCCCATGCACCCTCCCCCTCACCGAGAAGGCACCTGACACCCCCTTCTAAAAATAGGCAAACACCCCCCTTACCCGAGGTCCCGCTTTTGCTACTGAACACAATCCACCATCCATCCATCTATTTTATTTCACAAAAAGCAGGAAACTCCGATAAAATTGCATGAACAGCATGTAGTTTGATGACCCAAAAAACAATACATGCGAAAAAAATTAATGAAAAAACAACAAAAAACGCAAAAGCCTCAACAACTCAAAAAAACGATTTGTATACATTCTTAAAAGTGATTTTTTTGATTTTTGATCTGAGGTTGCTTGTAATGAGTCGTTGTAGGTTCCTAATCCTAAACCTAATCCTAATCCTAAGCCAAGCCTTTTTGATAAGGTGAAAATGATCAATTTAGTTTTTGCATTTTTTTCTTTCCTGTGTTATGGAGGAGGAGCACCGGAACTGCAGATGCAGCTGTTTTAATAATGATGCATTACGTCAAAGAAACATTATACACCAGTAAAAAATATAAAAAATAAATAAATACAAGCAGAAAAGACAAAAAAAAACAAAAAAAGTGAAACCCCAAAAAAAGAAAGCGTAGAATAGTCTAACCAGAAATTATCAGATCCCAAAAGGTTTTTCAATTAAAAAAATTGGGATTTTCACCTTTTTCGAATCCTAACGTAATCCTAATCGGAAAGGAAATATAAAGCATTAAGCCAGTAAGCCACGCTTTGCGATTGCGACGCTCAAAAACTTCATCCCAAAAATTGTTCAAGCCTAATCAAAAGCTTCAAAAAACAAAAATGACGATTCACTGAACTAAATTCACGTTGGTTTTTTTCAGTCAGTGAACGAATTCCAAAAAACCAATAAATATTCAAAATGCCAGCGTCCGGCTCAGCAGCGGATTTCTCGACGCTGCCAACTGGTGGTGGCGGTCTGCTTGGCGCTGGGACGCTGTCGTCTGCAGAAACGGGCAGCCAATCAGCGCAGAGCTCTTCGGATGCACAGGCAATCACGCCGGAGCAGGAGTTCTTTTTATTCGAACTTGAATCGTCCGACTCAAGCAGCAGCGTCGGCTTGGTGTTACGGTTTGTGGAGATTGTAAAATGTGACAATGACAAATAAACTTCGCTCGTTTTAGAAAATGTCCATTCAGCATTCAACTTCAGCTTTCAACTTCAACATTCGGAGTTCTCCTTTGTCTTTTCTGCTTTTGTTTCTTTCTTTCTCGGGTGTTTTTTGGTGGTTCATTTGTGTTTTGCTGAAATAATTTGCAATTAAGATTTAAAAGTTTGCAGAGCGATCTACGACGGCGGCGATGTCGATCCGTTCGTGCGCGCCCTGGAGAAAAAGATTCGACTTTATGACCGAGACATCAGCAAACTGTGCACGTTTCATTTTCAAGGGTTCATCGACGCCGTCAGGGAGCTGCTTAAATTGCGCGTTCAGTGTCAGCAGATGAAAGTGCGTTGGGCCTCTTTTCTGTTTTTCATTTGGCTGGCAGTGCCCATTCAGTTACGCCTGTTGTCGCTTCAATCGGCAAGTACACGAGAAGGTTGTTGTTGTGTTATATTTCGATTTGTTTTTCTTGCAAAGAAACCACTCGTAATGTCATACACTTATTTTTGTTTTCATGCAACAAACCGAATCGACCGAAAGAAAAGTTCTGGACTGGAGACTTGTGCAACACACAGTAAACATGGAGGTGGTATTGCTAGCAAGCATTTTCAAACTATGCCTCATTTTTAAAGCGATCATATATGAATCGAGTATGTATGTTTTTCTCTCAAGTTGTCTGGCCGTTTCAATAAGTGTTGCGCACCAAACGCGCGTAGTTGTAAATTCGTATCACGTCATTCTGCGGACCGTCACCCCACGGGTAGTCGGCAGGGTCGCCTGTTTTGGGGTCACTCCGCTGCGCCCCTGCGCCATGAACGTCGTACCTGCAAATACCAGCTTGAAAACGTGTACATGCCACGGTCAATGTATTCGGAAACGCGTGACTGGCGTTGCCTACATTGTCAGCACACCATCTCCATCGAAGTCCATGTATCCAAGTGCGCGGCCGAACGCCACGTAGACTGCGTAGGCACCTGGCGATGGCTTGCTCTCCAGGTGACTGCTGCCTGACCAGTACCACGGGTAATCGGCGTTGCCGCCCTGGAAAGCCGATTGTTTGCATTGGCTCATGTTTGAGTGAGGAGACGAAAGATCAATTCGAACTCTAATGAATGGGTGAAGAAGACAGCACTTCTCCTTTGCAGATGATGTTGGACAGGCTCTAGGCCAAGAATCTTCATTCGACTAGGTTGCTAATTGTGCAATTGTCACCGTCACGCAAATTTACACAGGATCTGAGTGTGTATGCAATGTCACCTCGTTCGTAATCTCGGTCACATCAAAGACCGGGTCTATGGCCGCCGAAGCGGTCGTGTCAGGCGATCGTGTGTAGTCGACAATCGCCTGCAGCTCCTTTGCGTTCGGCAGACGCCAATCCGAATAGCCACCGATCGTGGCGCTTTCCGCCCACGCCAGCGCGTCTTGCCACGTCAGGGCACCTGAGCGAGCTTGGAATTCTTGGAAACGAACGAATTCAGTGAGCGACATCGAGAAAAGACACCGAACTTTTTTTGGCCACCGAACCTGCATTATAATGGCCGCTGTCCTTTTTCGACCACATGAGCCCAGTGGCAATGTCAGTCACAGTGTCGTCGTTGTTGTCGACGAACTGATTAACGCCGTAGTTGTTGTCGCCACGCACGTATCGAATGTAAAATGTTGATGAACTGATCGGATAACACTTGATTCGGCCGTCTATTAAAAAGAAAGAAAAAACGTGCAAAATACGTGACGATGCGGGACAAAAAAAAGAAAAAACGGAACCTCCGTTACCGGCAAAATTCACTCCGAACATGCATGTGGAGCCCTCAAACACAGTGCTGACGTACAGATTGGACGAGATGTACTGTGAATCGATCAGTCTGCCCCCAGTGACGTCACCGTACTCGAAATCGAAGTAATTGGTGTCGAGGTAGGGAACAGAGGACGACGAATCGGTGCCTATTGCAAGGTTTATTCATTCACCGATGATAAAGAATGTTTATCCCCATTTCTCGAGCAAGCTATTTGCCACAACTAAATTCTCACCGGATTCGCCATTGAAGTCGATCAACGAGAACAGTTCCTTGATGGTCGGCACACGCCAGTCGTCGTATCCGCCAACGGTCAGCGCGGCCGCGTTGGTTTCCGCATCGCCGTACGCGATTTTGTCGAAAACTGCTTTCGTCTGAAAGTGTTGTTGCTCGCAAGTTTTGTTTAAAGACTCAGTGACAGACAGCTTTATAAAGTTTTCATGGTAAGACTGCACTGACCCACATAAGACCTGTGACCAAGTCCGTCACGGTCTCGTCGCCGTTGTTGTGGTATTGGGCACTGTTGTGCACGTAGTTGCCGTCCTGCCCAAAGAAGTCCTCTGCGTCGCTCGCTGGGCACGCGTTCATGACAGCATTGTTGCCATAGCAGTTCAGTTGGTTTGTGTGAACAATGAGAAATGTGGCAGCTGCGGTGGTCGTTGTCGTCGTCGTTGTTGTTGTGGACGTGGTTGAGCTGGATGGTGGTTGGCCACCGCCCCCTCCCCCTGATGGTGGCGGTGGGGCAACCGATGTTTGCACTGAATTTTGCAGTTTGTTGATAGTAGCAATGTTTGCTAAAGCGCCATTCATGGAAATTGAAGCGCGCTGACGCGCGTCACTTCGCTACACATTCACGAAGCAAAAAACAGCGCGCTATAGCGCGCTTCAGTTTTAGAACATACGCACATTCATACGCACGTTCATGTTAGCGCGCGTCAACGCGCTTCAGCGCGCGCGTGCATGAATGGGCCTTAATGGTTTGCAACAACTCACCGACTAGGATAACCAGACACACAGCTGCTTGCCACATTGTTATCTGGATTGGCTGCTGTATTCGAAAGGATCATCAAAATAATCGGAAACTGCTGATGATTGACTGAATAAATATAAGAACCGCTTGCTTATATGCGGTTTGGGGCATCGTAAACTAAAATCTCGGATTATTTTTTCTTGTTGTTAAACGGCGTTTATTTGCGTGCTACGGACTAATCCACCCACCCCCTGTTGAGTAAAATTCGTTTTTATTGAAAAACTAGAGAACTATTCAAGAACTTTGTTATTTTTTAAATTTCTGCAGCTTTGTAAACAAAACATTTGTGAACCAATAACCTTTGCAACAAAACTGAAATTGAAATTACCTGCCAATCGGGGTCGGACGACTTGTTTGAAAAATAAAACGTCTGTTTATCACGTTTCAGTTTGTCACATGCGCTCCTAAATTAAAACTGGTGGTATTGATCTCAATTTTGTTTTTGAATTTACACATGGTGCAAGAAATGTGTTTGGTGAATTGCTGGAATTTAGAAGAGCGTGCTGGTAATATGTTGCGGAACGAAACTTTGAAATTTATCTTTTAAATAAAAAAGGTAAATTGTAGTTTCACAATAGAAAGTAATATAAGCGGCATTCATATAATGTTTTTTAAGCACGCGCGGCTATTAAACACTGCAAAACGCGTTCGCGTTGTTTCATTAGCGCCCCCAACAAGAGAATGATAGCTATGCGCTTTTTACGCATTCGCAAGGCGCGTGCAGCTGTGGGGCAGCTACGCAACAACACGCGTTCGCAAAGTTCATCAGCGCACCCAACAACTGCTCCGTAGCTATGCGGCTTTTTATGCATTCGGAACGTGCTTCTAGCTGCAGCACAGCTGCACAGTGCGTGCGCGTTCTAGAGAAATTATTTACGCGCCGCCAAACTAATAAACTTTATAGATCTGGAAGTAAAAAAGCGCACAGCTGGTGAAGCAAATGTGGAGGTATTGTTGATCAAAACACCCAGTGTTGACGTGAAACATCACTATGTCGCTGGGTTTGTGTGACAAGTGCTATGCATTGCACGGCAGTGGCACGCAATAGCCATCAGATGCCAACAGCTTTTTCAGTGTTCAGAATTTCGATCTTTAGCTTCAGGAAATCAGAAAAACTGTTCCGGAATCCGGACGTCTGTTACGATGCTCAAAAACTTCATTAAATTCAAAATGTTGTCAAAAATTCAAAAAGTCCAAATGCTGTCTTTGGGATTTTTTGACCAACAGACCACTTTTCAAAGTTGTTTTGTTGTTTTATTCTGTTGCATTATTTCATTTGAAGTTTGGTTGTGGAAGTTTGATTGGTTGTGATTTTTGTTGTTTTTTTATTATTGTTCGTGTGCTGAAACTTTGACGAGGTAGCTTTCAAAAAACGGCGAGCAAGCAAGCAAACAAAAACAGGTAGTTTTTTGACCAACAACAAACAATTGCAAAATTTAAAAAAAATCAATCAGAACAACGAACGGGGACAAGAAAACCGAAGACAGAATCTGATCATGTGTGTGGCAAGTTTTACTGGACAAATACAACAAATATTTTGCAGTGAAGGAAGAGCTGAAGGTGGTGCTCATTTCAAAATGATTTCGTTTGCCAGGGAATTTTATTTGAAATCCCGTGAAAATCGAATCAAACAAAATGTGTCATATCATATTTTATGTGTCATAACAACCTGTGTTGCCGAGGTGTCTCAGATTTATGTTTCAAATTAACAAATCAATATTGTGAAGCACAGCAATCCGGCAGCTAAAAGCACTTTTTGAATGCACAAAACGTCGTGCACCTATGCGGCGCCTCTGCGGCCACTAATTGCACAAATCGCATTCAATAAATCACGCAGCTGCCCCCACAGCTACTGGGGCTTTGCGAACCCGTTTGCATCATTAGCGCACGCAGCAGGTGCTGCGTAGCTCTGCGGCGTTTTGCGCGTTCGCGTAAGCATAGTCTCGTTGCTCGCGGGGCAGCTATTAATTCAAACTGTATGAATGCGCCTTCAAATTATAAATATGCTTTTTTTAAGGAATTAACAGGCCGTAGCGCGAGACTTTGAAAGACAATGAAAAACACAAACGTTGGAAACTCCATTAATAACAGACATTAATACAGTTTCAGCAACGTTCAGTGGTACACGATATGCAAGTAATCTGTCTGCAGCATTCAACTTGCTTTTTAATACACAACGGTCATAAACCTTATGTTTTTTTAAAAACTCAAAGTACTTTTCATGTTACTGTTGTGTTAATTTCAGAAGAACATCTCCGAGATGTCAGAGCAGCTGGACAGCGGCACGGAGCAGCTGCAGACACGAATGCAGGCGATCGTCAAGTACCGCAAGATGCAGCGCAACATCGCCGCTGCCGTCGACTGCATGTCGCTATGTCTGCCGATGCTCGAGAAATACGCGAAACTGCAGGAGCTCATGGAGAATAAACGGTTGGTCTTGCATTGTGTCACATGTATTGTAGAGATAAAAATGAAGTGGTGCTACAGTTAATGCGGTTAACCGCAATTGCCACCAGCAGAAGCTACAAATGCAACCACTGCGTTTAATTACAAATGAAATGTAAGATAATATCAGACAGATTGTAGATGAAAACGTTCATTCCGCCGGCCCAAAAAACAGGTATCGAATTTTTCTTTGCAGATACTATCGAGCGCTGAAAACACTAGAACAGTTGGAGCACACCTATTTACCGCAGGCAGACCGCTATCGCTTTGTGGAGGTATTTCGTGAGAGGTTGATCTCATTTTCATGAATCGTTATCGATTAATCGTGTCCTTGAGATTCTGCTGAATAAGGACAGAGCTTTTCAGAAACTTTCCAAGTCGGTTGCCGACATGCGCCAGCAAATCAAAGACGCCTCATTTGTCGAGTTCAAAGATTTCCTCGAAAATGTTCGCAAAGTGTCCGTGCGCATTGGACAAGTGGCGCTGCAGCATGCAAGTGGCATTTTTGTATTTTTCAAAATCAATCCAGTAGCATTGTCGTCAACGTATTGCCGTCATTGCCGCCAGTGTAGCTCTCTACTCTAATAACTACACTCGTTTTCAACTAAAGCTTTCGGATTCGCTGCCCTGCGGGGATATAGCGACCGCAGGCCACCGAAACCGAAATCGGGCTAAGATCACTGGTGCCCCCAGGACAGAGCGGGGCTTAGAGGCTGTCCCCCTCACGTGGCGAGGGTATTGGTTCCACGGGATGGTGAGCCGTCCGTTCCCCAATCCCACCGGAGTTTGGTACCTTCGGGTTTCCGGAATCGGTGGGGGCGTGCTTCAAATATTAAAAAAAAAACATTTTTCAGCTTTTTTAAAAAGTGACCATTCAGCATGGCATTCATCCATAGTTCCGAGCCGACAAGCTTCTTTTAGAATCTCTTGTTTTCGTTTTCAGGCGGCTGAGTATCATGATCTGGACAGCGAGGCGAGTCAACAACGCCGACGACAGAAAGCAAAGGCGTTGACGTCGCCCAAGTTAACGTTAGGAGGTTAGTGGGAGCACGAAAACGGGTGAATCTCAGTGTGGAACAACCCTGAACAATCTGATTACTGAAGGTTCAGCTGATCGACGCATTTAGTTTGCAGAATTCAGATTGTGAGAACATTACGAAACATTTACAAACCATTGCGATACCTTGAAAAACATTGCAGATCATCATAAAACGTTTAATATCAAAACACAAACCAAACGGCATACAAACCAACATTACAAAGCATTACATAACATCACAAAGATTACAATACATTGCAAAACATCACAAAACACAGGCAAAACACCCAAAATCGACGACGATGGTCAGCGAGCGAATGCAAATAAGCAAACTGACGGTGATCGAGGTGACGATGAGTTCTCGGCACAGGACATGATCGACTTCTCGCCCGTCTATCGTTGCTATCACATTTTCACAGTGCTCGTGAGTGAAACACTGTTTTCGCATTTCCACTCTTACGGGTTACAGCGACGTCTTCATGAGAGTAAAAAAGGCCATTTGACTCTTTCAGCAACAATGTTTACACGACTGCTGTCCACAATGCACAACGTTTGTTTTTATGTGTTTCACTTTCAGAGCGAGCAAGCCGAATTTGAGCAATACTACCGTGAGCAGCGTACGAAACAAGCAGAACTCTTGCTGCAGAGGCCGACGAAAATGGTTGGCATTGTTTAGTTTGGTTCTGATTTCGTACAACTATTAACAAAAAGGTGCGCATTTTTTCAATTCAGACTGCATCACTTGACGGATATGTGACATTCTTTCAAGAAATCATCGGGTAAGCTCTTATTTGCTCATTTTCGTTCGTTGTTTTATGTTTCTTAGGGTGTTGCTCACTTATTGCAGCTTTTTCGTCATCGAAGATCACATCATGCAAACGGTGCCCGGTCTAGTGACCATGGAGCACCGAGACGATCTCTGGGCGACCTCGTTCGAGCAGATCCAAAAATCGTTGCAGGAACATTTCGTTAGTGCTGGCGAACGTTGCCATTTGTGCATTCTTGCATGCTGATTGGCTGCATCGAGCTGCTTGCACAAATCTATGAACACAATTAAAAAACAGTAAATCAGCTAATTGATTCCTTATGATGTTCCGTTTGACTGCAGTTGAGAGTTTCTTTATTTTCATAAAACTGAATATTTAGTGAACAATGCTCGCTGAATGGACATTCTCTTTGTCTCAACGTTTGTTTTATTGTTGTTGACTTATGCGTTCTAACCGCAGGCACGCAGCGAAGACGCGCAGGTGATGTTGAAGATCAAAAAGCTGGTGTTGCTCGTTTCGTTGACGATGAAAAGCTACGGATATAAGAAGGAGAAGAACATGCTCAAACTGCTGGGAGACTTCAGGTTCATTCGTATTTTGTGTTTTCTTTGGTCTTATGTAGTTTACTTGTCTTGGAAAAGGCCTCTGACAATGTCTTTTTTAGAGGTTGTCGAATGACTTGCGAATTTGTTCATCATTTACAATCCAGGGATCAATACTTCAATATTTTGATGCGTGAAAGTGCGGCCAATTTCGACAAGGCTCTGCGGAGCGACAATTACACACCGATGGTCGCATCGAACGAGGCTGAATATAATGCGATACTGGCGCGATTTCCATTCCATCAAAAGATGTCTGAGGTGGGCATTCTCATAGGCAGTGTGTATGGACCATTGTTCTGGATCTGGAATACGTTTTTGCTGATTTGCTGGATTTGAATTGTGTACGCCGATTGGTAAAGTCCTGGTCTGAAGATTTTGACGCTTCACAGCCATAAAGAATCGCATATGCACACACACGCTCGCGCTGTAACAGTGTGCCTGTGTGTTTGTGTGTGTGTGTCTGTGCAACATCACTGTTGAACGAGTGCGCGGTTTTTAGACTGGGACTTACCACTACTTACGACATTACCCTACCAGGTCTATCACAAGCAAGGGGCAGTTTCCCAGCAACAATAATGAAACCGGTTTCACACGTCAACACCAGCCGACAGTGTTGGTGCCTGTGAATACGCCTTGAATCACAACACCAGTTCGTGACGTTCACCTCAGTGAGTGCAGTTTTCTCTGTGCAGCAATTTCCGCGCAAGATGCCGTTCTCCGAGATGGTGGCGGTGTTGTACGAGCAGTTGAAGGCGTTCGTGCGTGCGTGTCTGCGTTTCATGGAGCATCTCACATTGAGTCAGTCGGATGTGGAGGACACCGTGCGTCGCAAGACCAACGTGCTGCTCGAGACGCTCTGCGAGCACATTCGCACCTTCATGAACAAAAGTCGCCTTTCGCTCGTGCAGGTGCTAATTCGTGCGGTGTTTTATTCAGATGAACATTTGCGATTGTTTGATGCTGATTGTTTGTGTCAAACAAACCATAATCCCCAAACTTACTAATCTTGGGTGTATTTGTTGTGGGATTCGGAAAAGCCCTTTTTGGTGGGAACTCAGCCTGTTTTACGAAACTTACATTCCACCGCTGTTTTGATTGTATTCGGTTTGATTTACCAGATCGATATTGCGTTGCAAAAAAAAGAACAACGAAACAGATGCCAGCCAGTTTACCGTTTCAGCTGGTGCAGATCACGATCAACATGGCGTATTTGGAGCGCAGCTGTGACTCGCTCGATCAGTTCGTCAGTAAAGTGGTCGGCGGGGAGAACTCAGCAATGATCGCCAGTGGGGGGCATTTGGTGAGACTCAAGGAGGACGTATTCAGGGTAAGACACCGGCTTGAATAACCCGTTCAGTGTTAGTAGCGGTATTATGTATCAAATTGTCAGAGCTTTGTTTGACTTGACAAAAAACAGACGGTGTATGCTTATTTTCAGGACGCCCGTTCTGAAGCAGAGCAGCACATCGACGAAGCCATGGGCCAAAAGATCGATGAATTCCTGGAACTCGGTTCGTCTATCCATTTTTTTTCAGTGCGAGACAGACCTGTTTTTAAGTGCGGTGGTGTATAAGTATTTGAATTCCCTGATTAGTCAAATCAAAAGTCAATAAATAAATATTCTTGAAAATGGAACAGTGAAACGGGCACCTTGCAACGAATCTGCTACCAGATCAGCTACCATTGCAATCAAACTGTTTTGTGCAGCGGTGTACAACTGGGAGCAGCCGTCCGCCAGTGGGCGTGCGTCCGACTACATCACCGATTTGATTGCCTTCCTCAACAGCACCTTCCTCTCGTTCACCAATCTGCCGCCCGCGCTGGCGCGTCATGTCTGCATGCAGGTTTGCCGGTGATGGTTTTCAATGAAAAAAAGAGTTTTCCGTTGCGAAACGTTTATTTTCACTGACTGAGTGTGAGTGGGTAAATGTTTGAGTTACCTGGTTTTAATTTGGTTTTCAGATTTCTGTTGTTCACTAACGTTTTGCACTATTATTTTATCAGGCGTGCAAATATCTGTCGCAACGACTGATGTACTATTTAATTGGGCCAGAGCCGAAGGCGATCAGTATGGGCGCCATTGAGCAGTTCAACCTGGATGTCATGCAGTGCGAATGTTAGTTTGCCTCAGTTTTTCAAGTTGTTTCACAGATAAATAAACGGGCTAGATGATTGGGGGGCAGTATAATGCGGGCAAACGTTTTCAAACTGCAACTTCCGCCTTTATTAAGAGTAAATCATTTAATTTTTCATTAAGAAATCCGGGGTTCAGACCAAACGGTAGTATCTACACTCTTGCGCAATGTAGTTAACTTTGATGGGTCTGTATTTTCTGTATCACCACATTGTTTGTGCAGTTGTTTTTCTCACCAAGAGGTCAAACTTGTGCTGGACAGAACAAAGTCTACACAACAAATTTCCATGTTTTCCAGTGTTCACACGTCAGTGTCCGGTGGCTGGCTTTGACGAGCACACGCTTGAGATGACGTTCGCAGACCTCCGTCAGCTGCTGGACCTGTTCATGGCCAACGACTTCACAAACTTCTGCGCCGACTATGGCAAAACCGATCATAAATATCTTCGGGTGACCCCTCAAAACGCCGCTGCGTTGTTGGAGAAGTTCGTGTTTGTCTGTTTTTCAATTTTCCACTCTTTTAGTATCAATTTTTTGAATTCTGCGTCTCAATGTGTTTGCAAACGTCGAAAGGAAACTAGTTTCAATCTTTATTTGGCAATTCTAAATAGCCCAAATGAACCGGCCCTATTTTGGGGTACTCGGATCACTTAACCAATTTTTATCATAATTATAATTTAGTTATTTAATTATTTAATGATTTAATTATTACCGCGTCATGCATTAAACTGTTTACCTAACTATCCGCGCATTGACTCTCGGAACTAAAATAAAACAGTAGTTTAATGTTTTTATATTCTGAACCTGTATTTTGAATGTAGTCCTTTATGTAATGGATGCTTATCGTTCTGTAAAACTAACTTTAAAATTGACGTGAAACTCATTTCTTCTCATGTTTGCAGAGTGATGGAATGTGAACGCAGCAAGAACCCGTTGTTCGGCAAAGGCAAAGATCGCCGAAAACTGCTGGAGGCAATTCTGAAGCAGTTGCGCATGTTGGCTGGATAGACTTTTACAGACCATCTTTCAGAGGTGTGCACGCCAGACAATTCTTGCTGGTACCGGCTCGGGTGGCTGCGCGACGTCGACCCCACCCCACCACATTTTTTTCTTGCAAATTTAGTGTCAGGCAAAACTGGCCTCGCAAAAACACGGCACTAAACATC
Source organism: Theristus sp. LFF4_11 (assembly GCA_030248135.1). Classification (NCBI taxonomy): domain Eukaryota; kingdom Metazoa; phylum Nematoda; class Chromadorea; order Monhysterida; family Xyalidae; genus Theristus; species Theristus sp. LFF4_11. The sequence continues at coordinate 15,412 of JASANC010005442.1, forward strand.
TGACCATCAGCTAGCATGTGTACAACATATCTGATGTACGAGAGTCAATTTTTTTTGCGAATACACACAAATGGTCGTTTGTTCTGTGTTTCGTTCGAAAGGCGTCTTTGGTTGTCAATTTAAATGAAAAATGGTAATCGTAGCGTCTTCGCGTAGCGAAGAAAATTTTCAAAAAATAGGTCCTGAGAACGCATTTTACCTTGCGATTTTTGGATGTCATCCAAAGTAGTTAGCTTTCTATGACACCTATTCAAGTGTAAAAAACACATGTTTCGAAACGGAGCGAACAAAAAAGCTTACGTTGGAGTTGGAGCTATCTATAGATAGACCAAATGATTGTTGATTAGGTCAAAACAACAAAAATATTCTTACATTGAATCGAACCGTTATCAACAAAACACTGGACAATCTGAAAAACGAACGATTAATTCTTGACTATTGCATGATTGCCATTGTTAAACAAATCCTAAGGTGTCCACGGCCTGCGCCGGAGGCGCAGAAAATTTTTGAATCTGGGCACAAAATTTCTTTAAAAAACAGTCCCCTGAAATCTTTGAAAATTGAGAAAACAGCTTCGAAACAAAAAACTGACGCAAACGACCAATTTTTTTGCGTCATCCCAAATTATTTTGCGTCATTGGCGCATGAATTCGCGTCAAAAACCCTGGTTGCCTGTACCACTTGTATTTGCGGAATGTGCTTACCATGCGCAGCGCGATTTCAAGTACAAATACATTACACCACACCCTACAAAAGTGCCACAGCAGTGCACGAACTTTTGAAGATCTGTTTCAGTCAATTGAAATGTTCGAATTCAATTTCAAAGTATTTTTTATTTTAATTGCGAAAATTTGGTCTCTTCTAACCGAGGTGCTGCGCGACGTAGCCCCCCGTAACCTCGTCAAACCTGTAGAAAACTGTAGCTTTCGTCCGCTGAGTTCACCTCCAAAAAACACGAAAGAAAGCTTCATTCTGCAATTGAGATTAAGATTTGCGTGTGCCGCGTGCGTCGTCGTTGCGTTAACGTCGGGCACCACGTCACAAATGAGAAAAAGTGAGCTTTGTCAATCACTTTAGGAAACATTCACTCCAATTCCAATCCAGCACAGGTCGAGGTCACAACAACGCTTTTCACAATCACAAGTCACCACAACAATCATCGAACGTTCATAACCTTGTTTGAACAAGATTAGGATTTATTTAGAATGAGTTTTGTTCTCTCCAAGGGTCCACAAAGTGTTTGAAAGTGACAGCAGCGACTTCTGTGAATTAAAATGATTGGTCACAGCGATTTCAGCAGCTCACAACAAAAGCACAATGAGCAACCGTAATTTTGACTGATAGATGCGCGACACGGGCAATCGATTTCGAAGTAATTTTTCAAATTCATATGTGAAACTTTTGTCTCTTTCAACTCCGACCGAGGCGCTGCGCGACGTAGCCCCCAGGCCCTGCGCGACGCGCGACGTTTGCCGGTACCGGTACCCCCTAAGTACCCCCCGTGCACATCTCTGCCATCTTTAACACAAAAAAAAACTCCATCATTCCCGTTATTATATCGTTGTTTATTTATTTATTTATTTTCGAAATAAATCACTTATGCGTTGTTATGCGTTATGCAATTATCAAATTGTTTTTCGATGTCTGCATATTTGAGGAGACTGTGATGCTTGTATGTATTGGAGTGGAGTCACGGTTATCGCTTCACCGGTTGTGTGCACAGTTGTTTTACTTTTGTTATTTGATCCCGGTGTTCCAATTTTTGGTTTTTATCGTTTGCTTGCATATTTCACTCGCTTCCATGTTTATTCGCATAATAATCTCATCCTTTCTACAGAAAAAGATATGATTCATCGATTAAAAATTATGATAACGTTTCGGAATAATAATCCAACTACAACGCTTACGTAACTGCGTTACATCTCCAGTGCAAAACTCCACGTTCGTTCTTGTGTTGTCAAAGCGACATCTGTCATTATTGATGGGTGTTTACTTAGATTTTCAAGTGATTTTCGAATTTGGCAATGTAAACCGGTTTGTTGAGTTTTCGAGTTCAAAAAGCCTACTTACAGTGGCTTTTTTATTTTTGGTCTCAACTGAAACGGTCCACTGAGCCTGTATTTTTTGACATCCTCCAGTTACAGCTTCCACCTCACCATTCCACCATTCACCATGTCAACAACCGCAGCCCTGTCGGACATCACCAACGATGCAACACCAACAACAACGGGCGTCTCTGCCGAATCGCAGCATTGCGATCGAATGCTGACGCTGGCGAAAATCGACCCGACGACCGTGCACCCGGACACCCAGCGACTGGTGTTCGAGTGTCCGCTGTTGTCGGAGGACTACAGGGTGATACAGCTGGACGACCACTGCGTGCAGCACATAGAACAGGGCGGCACGTTAGTGCGCTTGGGCGGGAGTACTGTAACAGTCAAATCGAACTTGCTGATTCGCTGCATCGTCATTCTGGTGCGGCCAAGCGGCGCATTGGAATATGCATTTCCAAGAAACAAGATATCGCGAATTTGGATCAGTCGCTCTTATCGAATAAGTTCTCTTGCCTGTCCACTTAAAGGCAGGAAACCTGGCGTATTGAAATTTTCAAAAAAAATCGTTTTTCATATTGCAGCATCGCGTTCCGCGGTGAGTCGAGTGAGGAGCCGGTGCTGTGCACGTCCGATCGTACGTACGTCGTGAAGGAGGCCGAGATGTCAAACAGCATCCTGCTGCTGCCGCAGTGTCGTGCGTCAGAGCAGCTGAATCCATCCGACGATGGGCGTCGCACCGTGACCGAGCAGAAAGTCGGTGGTGTTATTATGAGAGCGATGAGATCAGATGTTTTCTTGATACTGGTCAACTGCTGCAACGTCATCATGTCCAATTAGAGCTCCGAACTATGGCTGCTTGAGAGCAGAACTTCTTTGTTCAACCCGAATTTTTGGTGTACTGGTGTCAATTATGCAGTGCGTCTGGCCGTTGTTGAGCACCTCTAGTCTCAGCGACAGAACAACCTGAAGAACAATTGTAAGTTTGCCCCAATTGCCAGGTGGTGGGCATGCGCTCCAACTATTACGAACTCCGCCCTCGGCCGCATTGTTCGTCTGCTGCATTGCGTGAACTACTGGAACACGATGCTGTTTATGCTGGACCTGCGACGCAAGAAGACGACAGTGCAAAAACGGGGTGCGTAAACCATGGTGCAAAGCTGCGTTCGGGTTATTTCGACTGGGTCGACCAATGAGTCGCCTGGTTGTCAAGGAGGGATGTATTCTCCAAGCCTTCCCATGAAAGTCAGGTAACCGGTCTCATTCCACATAAAACCTGCACACAGGTTTAGAACGGGAATCTGTAGTGACCAGAGAACAAAAGCTGAATGTGAAAGTAGTATGTAGTGAACTGCAAGAACTTTAACTGCATTCTGCACGTACTCTTCAGTTTCACAGTTGACCAACTGCTGCAAGTCGTGCAGATGAGCGAAGCCGAGTTGCTGGCGTGTTTGGACGCGTTGCCAACGTGCGAAATTGACGGTTGCTTGTTTTTGATGGTCTCTCTTTTTGCCAGGTCATCTATCTCTCTAAAAATAAAAAAAATCCTTTTTCTTTTGCCTTCTCACAGGCCACTATCGCTGGCTCGACTTTGACTACCGCGCACGATTTGTGTCCGACTTCATTGACTTGCTGGACGACACAGCGAATACATCGTCCGAAAACAGTTTCTCAATCGGTCACATCACGTTGGCTGCACTTCATGAACGCATATCACTCGAGTGCTACCCGACGCCAGTCTGCGTGAAAATGCTGCGCATGCTGTGCGATCCAATCAACAGTGACGATCAGGACTCTGGTGGTACGTTCTTGCGGGTTTATCGGGTTTACCGCCGTTAAGGCATGATCAGGTTGAAGCATGAACGACATCGCTGCACGCTCGGACTTGCTTGCTTCAACGGGAATGAATGAGTGCTTGCTTTTAACTCGAATGTGCCTGTTTTCGCCTTCATGAATGGGAGGTGATGTGAAGGTGATGGATACATTATTGAACATTGATTCTGCTGGTTGTCCATTGGTCTCGTGTCCATGCTCTCGGTTCTCAGGGGATCAAGCCAAACCTAGGAGTGTTTATAAACCTGATGATGACAGAAACACTCGATGGACTCTTGACGGCGTTCTTTCAACCATTGCCGGAATTCATGTTACCGTATTACCTCTAATAAACCCCCATGGGGGTTTATTTCTTCAGCGACTTCTGGGGGTGGGGGTTTATTTTTTGGGGGGGGGGGCTTTATTTGGGGGGGGGTTTATTTGGAAACCATTTTTAGGAGTGGGCAAAATGGCAAAAATACCTTCCATGGCAGGAAGGAAGTCGCAGAAACTTCTACTCTACATAGAAATTTCCTTTTACAACAGCCTTTTGTCATGAAATTACCATTAACTCATCCATTTGGGGCCTTTGGTACACAATTTCATCATTTTCACTGCAACCAGCCACTGAATTCGCTGGGTATGTGTTTCAAACAGGTTTCAATAATCCCCCATGGGGGATTAGTTTTGGGGGGGGGATTATTTGGAAACTTGTCGAGGGGGTGGGGGTTTATTTTTTTTGGGGGGGGGGGTTTAATTTTGGGGGGGGGGGTTTAATAGAGGTAATACGGTATTCCATGTTTTTTTACTACAGACAGCAACGCTGAGCAAGTGTATCGCCTGAATGCACGTTCAGTTTGTCGCATGCTGGCCGAAGTGTTGCTGCGACCCACGAAACGGTTCGCGTTTGCTGATTTCATGAAAGTCTGGAATGAATGTGCACCGGTCGGCATCACACCAAACATTGAGCATCTAAAGGTTCATGATGTTGCAGTGTCAGCTGTTTTTTTTTCATTGAAACTGGTGCATATTACATTTATTTTTAGACATTGACACCGAATTTTTTGCAAAAAATCATTTTGTGCCAATAAATCCATCTCGGGATTTTCAGTCGAAAATCCGTAGTCTTTAAAAATTGATCATCAAAAATGCTATTCATGGTTACTTTCTATATTACTGCAACATTTATAAGCTCTGTTACCAACTATTTCATGAAGCCATTTTCTGAGAGCACGGAATGACTTTTTTCAGCAATATTTTTTTTCTTTTTTTCGCAGGGCCTTGCGCTGATTCACGAAGATGTTAGCGCAAAAACGGTCGAGTATTTTCCGGCTGGCGAGTTACCAGACGCTATTGATAAACGGTAAGGGGGAATGGAGGAAAGTAGGGATATCAGGGAGAAGGAGGCAGCCAGGGGGCGCTGCGGTATGCGTGTACCTGGCGAAACCGCAAACAGCAAAGTTCAATTTTCGCAGTCAAACAGACAAAACAGGCGTTGCCTGTGCCAAATGTTCAAATTTGTTTCAGTCGGTGAGCTGAACTGATATCAAACTTTCAGTGTCATGAAAAGTCAAACGTAACGCCACAGTCCTTTTCTTAATCTTTTTTCTGTGGTGATAGCTCTGTTTAAAATTGAAAAAAAAACAACGTTGCTTTGCGGCCAGACTGCAGTGTCTGTTCGCACGCCGCAGCCGCTGGCCGTATGACGAGCTGTCTGCGTACCTGAGTGACGTCACTGACGAGAAGCAGATCGGGGCGCTTGTCGCGAAACACTGCCGCTCTGCCGTGGTGGACGGGCTCAAGTGGTACAATCTACGGTGAAACACTGAAACGCTGGCAGTGCATGCAATCAAGTGCTTTTCACCGCGGTTTTGTATTTTCAATTTATGGGAAGCAGAAAACTCGTTGTAACTTTAGTGGTTGTTCATCAAGTGACTCAGTGAAGAGCGTTGCATTTGTTTGTGTTTGTTTGTTTTTGTATCGCTCGGTTTTTATTGTCTACGGACTGATCTCGTTAGATTCGCTCATTTTTCACTCACTTGAACTTTGCTTTTGAATTTCGTCATGTTGATATTCACAAGCTATGATAAAATTGACATTCCGTCGGATATTGCTGTTAGATGGCTGCAACTCGGAAGTCAAGTTATGCATTTAAGCTTGACGGCATGCGCTTTACCTTTTTTGTTTATGCTTTTTTTTATTTTCAGAAAACTCAGTTGAATCAGAAGTATATCTATCGACCGATGAGTGATCGGTAAACTCAGTCAACAAAATGAAATAAAAACCAGATGAAGACAAATATGAACATTGCGAGTGGTATGAAACTTATTTTACAAACGTGTGTCAATTTGTGATCATCAGTCCATCCGTGCATGCATCATTTCGTCTTCAACTCTGCCGCACGCACGTCACCGCTGGCGTACTTTGGACTGGAGAAGTTGACGACGAACCACGGGATCACCACTGGAAGCAGCATCACGAACGCAACGAACGCTGCCAGAAAGTAGACGCACGCCCAGAAGAACTCCATTTTTGTGTTGCCCGATATTACCGTCGCGATTGCAGCGTGTGAGTTCGGATCGGATTGATTTTAGTTCAGTTTTGAACGCTGGTTGGTTAGAACGTAGCTTTAGACGAAGTGTGGTCGGGTTTTCTGATAGATCAGTAAGAATTGTCGATGCCTGTAAAGTGCTTGAAAAATAGTGTTGAGCAATGCTGTTGGATATCCAGTAGTATGAATTATTGCCGATGATGGATTACAGTACACTTGGTCAACCATCAGTGTTGTAGCTTACCATATAACTTTTTAGCTAAAATCAAATTACATAGAAAGAGTATTCATTCGCCATGTGAACTTGCATGGAGGATGAATATTCTCTGTATACACTAAACGTTGATTTTAGCTTTGGATAACTGTCGAAAAGTTCAATGCGCATCAGACCATGAAAGTATAAATCCAGTTAAAAAAACAAAGCAATAACATTACAGAGAGAGCCGCTGAAATGACTGGAAATTTCTGAGCATATTGAACATCTAATCCAAGAAAGGAAGAGACGAATTGCTCGACTCACCAATCTTGGCAGTGACTGTGTTCAGTCTGATTTAACAGGTCAGGGTTGCACTGTGGCACACTTGTGGTTGTTTTTACACGCACCAGTGGTTGACCAATTTGCGCACAACATGTTGTACTTTACTGACACATGCATTACATTTATTGCACATGCATGTTGTATGCCCCAATGTGCGTGGGTAACGGTGAACGTGGCTGTAGATTTTTATCAGCTGGCGAATCCAACGGTGCACGTATTTTTTGTCTTATTCCGCAATGCGAATCCGCTAACTTTAGTGGGACGCGCCAGAGAACAGTTGATTTTATTGATTTTTTTAAAATCAGGAATGAACAGTTCCAAAAGTCAGACAAACATATGCGCACAAACAATAATGCACCAGTTGAAGATGAGCAAAAATACGTGCAAGCGAAAAGTAAAACGTGTAAAAAGCAGATGTGTTATAAATTTCAGGTTGATTGTTAAATTGGTATGATGACGCACAAGATGACGCAATTTTGTAAACAAAAACAGCACAAGAAACAAGAAACAGTGAGTCCCTTGCGTTCCTACGCAAAATGCTCTGCAATATTTCTTTTGCAATTTACAATAAACACAATAAATTGGATCCACTGAAACAAACTAACTGAAACAGAAAACAGAAAAGAAACTGAGACCTGCAAATGGTTCATGTACAATCACTAAATCACAAAAAACGACACCATCAAAATCAAAGAATTTTCGAAGCTACCAGAACAAATAGATTACGAGCAGCAGCACGATGCAGAACAACGCCACCGAATAGAAATCAATCTGTTCAGCTGGCCGTGAAGTCGGCGGTTTCGTCGCCGCGATCACGCGTTGCTGCAAGTTCACGATCGCGTCACGTGCGCCCGCCCACGGATGCGGCCCGACCAGTCGATAGTGATACGCGGCCATCGGACCGAACAGCAGCTCATACGCCAGTGGCGGGTCGCTCAGCAGAAAGTGACGCCAATCCGGCAGGCAACCGATCATTGCCGCCAACTCGTCCGTGAAAATTGAGTAGTCGACCTGAGCGTAGTGACACTTTAGACTCGATTTTGTGCTAAACTCACTGAAAACCGTTCGAAATGGTTCGCTATATACGCTAGAAAAAAGTACCATACCTTAGCAGGAACCAAAGTGGCTGCCATTGTTGCTACCATACCATTCTCGTTACCATTCACCACACAATAAAAGAACATGATTCCCAAAAAACGCTGTATTTTTTCATGCCATGCTCTGTGGTATTATGATATGAAATCAACAATGGTAGCCACTTCGGTACCGGCTATGGTATAGTATTTGGTATCTTTTCCAGTGTCATACCTGAATCGTGTGCCGTCGACTGGCGACGAACTGTTTCGCCATTGCGTCCAGTTTGCGGTCAATGTCGGCGTTCATCGCTTCGCGACTCGGCAACTGCGTTCGCCCGGACAACACATCGCAGAACACGCGACACTGCATCTCGCTGATCGGCATTATCGACCCAGACGGCTGGATCAGTCCGATGATGGCCAACGTCTCCGGACGCGCTAGTTTCGGCTCGTACATGAATTGATACAGACGGACACGGTTCTCAACGACTGGGATCAGTTCTCCGTTTTCTAAGGCCGGAAACGAAAACGAATAGCCGGTGCAGACGAGCACTTCATCGATGTCGTCCACATGCGTGCCGTCGACAAATTCTAACGAATGTGCGCCGGTGAAACGAGCGATTTGTGGCTTCACGCGGATTGTGCCTGTGATGTTTCCAATACAGCGATTTTAACAAAAATTGCTTGTTGCGCAACTACAGCCAACCAGTTGGTTATCTGGATTTACACAGTGCGAATGCATTCACTGATCGCATTGTACCTACCGCAAGCGATTCGATTCGGCAGTTCATCGTTGACAGTTAGATGTGCACCGAACGGTGGATGGTTCGGTTTCAAGCCGTACACTTCATGGTCGAAGCGATAATTGAGTACCAGTGCAGTGAGGCTGTGTCGCGGAAAATTATGATCAGGTATTGGATTTTTAGGAAACAGGCTGAAGATGACACTTCACAGTTAGCAAAACTCACTAGTTTGCCAACCAGTGACACGTCGTTCGCAGTTTTGTTATGAATCTGGTATTCAAGACGTTGTCGACCGGTTCACCCCTGAACCACACTCGGTTGACCACCCACGAACCGCGACGTGTCACCAAATAGACCGAAAATGAAAATCGGTTTACTGTGATGTTTTTCGGCAAATGCAATTTATTTTTGCTAAAGACTATTTTTCAACGTGTCGGACTGAAATGACGTCATCATTTTAAAAGCGCCCGTTTGCCGTGCACAGATACCAGAATTTCAGTTTGATTCACCGCTTCGTGAACAACCATGCTTACATTTCGAGTTGTCGTGCAAGACAAGCGCATGTTCCAGAGCACTTGACGTCATTTCTGTCCGATACGTTTGAATAAATAGGCTATGCTTTCAAACTAGTTGCACCTGGCTCGCGATCCGGCTCAGTTCTACGGCGGCGTCACCACCAGAGTTGCCGATGCCGATCACCACGACCCGTTTGTCCTCGAATCCAACATGATCACGATACGTGTGACTGTGGCGGATGCGACCTTTGAACAATTGTTCGCCCTCGAAGTGCGCCTGATACTCGTGCACGTGATGCCCGGAGCAGCAGAGTACTCCGTCAACAAGCAGCTCGCGCTTTTCACCGGTTTCACTGAGTGGAATGTCGCAGACAAAAAAAACCATAAGATCTGCCACGTATCTTCTATAATACGGGGGCTGTTCGTTTCTTGTGTTCGGTGCCAGTGAAAGGTACAACGAACAACAGAAGCTCACAGTATGATCAAGAAATCATATTGTACATCCAATGTTAACAATTGAAATCGTGGTGACCCATGCAAAATACTCAAACGACAATCAAAGCAACTCACAGATTCTCTGTGAACACTCGCCATTGGCCGGTTTCGGCGTAGTTCTCGGTACGAACAACGTTCGTCACCAGCACTCTGAATTGGATGTAGTTTTGCAGCGAGAAGTTCTCGGCGTACATGCGCAAGTACTTCAGCATCTGCAGCAGAAGGAGCAGGAAGTGCAATAAGTGAAGACGAACCGCAATAGAAGTTCGTTGATATGTATGTATCACGAAAATGTGCCCACCTCGGTGTTGTGCATGTAGTTGGCGGTTTGCGGTGGCGGCGGGTAGTCGCTATAGGCGGTCATCTCTTTGCTTGTGTTGATCACGGTGCTCTTCATGACGCAACCTTCGGCTGAATGGAAATCACTAAATTTTAGTTCGAACCGATATGACGTCATGTGGTTCAAAAGATGTGTTTGTCTTTGTCATGCATGGCAACAGGACTTTCAGTTTGGCTGATCCGGAACGTGAGAAAAAACGTGAAGGATGAAACTAAACTGAATTTCATGGTGCATGTGCATGAGAAATAGCCGTTTCTAAAACAGCTGACGTCATTTCAATTCAACTCGTTTGAATAAAATTGCAAAGTTGACAAACAGAACACAAGCATTCAGGTCAGACTTGGGTCAACTTCTTTTCGATATCGCCAGAGACCACCAATGTCCTTTGACTTTTCGAAGCAGATCGGCTCAAATCCATACTCGAGGCAGACGCGAATCGCCGGCAGGCCACTGGCGCCACTACCGATTATGGCAATCCGTTTCGTCATTTTTTCCCGTGTCGTTTTTGTGTTTGGTTTGCTTGTGATGAGCTACGATTTACAAGCGTTGGTAATGAATTCAATAAATACTCAGTTTATTAAAAAGCCAGTCAGAAAGGAGATGTGTTTACTTGTTTGCTCTGACACTCAACTGCGCTTACCGCTGTGTAGCTTGGCTGTTTCGAATAAGCGTTTGGCGAATAAAAGCTGATAGATAATGAAAACCTTGTGCACATTGGACTGCTTTTCAATAAACAAAACATCAAAACCAAGCCGTATATTATCTTATCGTGTTCTTTCACATCGCAACGTTTGTATACCCGTACAGGGTGGCGCGAATAAACTTCTGATTTTATTGTTTATTGCCAAATGTAGTAGCATCCGATTGCCGTCATAGAACCCGGTGAACACAGTGAGTTCCGTCCGCATTTCGTGTTACACTGGGAAAAGTAGTTGCAATGTTGTCTTGTTATCTATTTTTGTGCACTGACCAGTCAGCTGCATTTGGTACTGCTGAACACGCTTTGCACCACCCTGTACAAGTTGCACGTGGAAGCATTGATCTACTGACGCTGAACTTTGGCGTCGTATCTGCCACACACAATGTGACTAGGTTGGTTGGGTTTCGTAACGCGGTTTAGTCAAGCGACTTGAAAAATTACATGTTTTTTTTGTTCTTTAATGCGCATATCTGATGTTGCTGGATTTGGATCACTGCAACGATTACAGAGGTAACAGAAAACAACAGCCAAAAGATGAAAAAACTGGAAAAAAACATGAAAGAAAGATACAATACACTGGTTTGAAATGCGAGACGGTGAAATATTTTGACTGAGTTGAAATGGCAAACGAAACCGATAGTTTGAGAAATGCACACAGCAGCTGCAGGAATGTCCTGGATTTCTGAAATCACACGGTGGACTAACCAGACTGGCGGGGATGTAAAAAGTAGTGTAAAGGTAAAAAATGCAAAGTAGGCTGGAAATTGACTAGAGTTGTCACTATATGAAACACCCTGTTGTTTTTATTTTCTTATGCTGGTTTTATACTTTGCTTAACGCCGTCATTCAACAGTAGTTCTTCAGCGTCTGTCCTCATAGAGCTATTCTGGAATCAGAAAAATCCATTTTCGAAATATCGGAATCGATTTCGCTTCAAGATGTAAGCGTTGAAAAATGCTTGCCCGATTATCAGCGAATGATGATTCAAGTTTGATCATTTCTTGTTCAACTTTGTCATCTATATCGTCCTCTTCTGGTCTCATTTTGCGCGCAGAAAACAGCAGCTTCGAATCGACTTTGTTTTCAAAACGAACGTCTGATAAAAAGGACCATTTGAACTTTCACTTGAAAAAATAAATAATAAGATTCTTTAAAAAATTGCTGAGTACCTGTTAGAATGCTAACGACAATACAGACGGCCAAAAACGACAGAACACCCGTTAGTGTGTAATATTGGTACGAGATTCGAAAGACCCACGAGACGGTTGATCTGGATCATCGAAACAACAAATTAAAACTTGGCGCAAAGTTTTAAATAAGTTCAATCAAATGCTTTGTACCCATTCCCGGCGATCACTTCATTGAAGCGAACAGGGAGGCTAATATTCGTTTGAGCAAATTGCGATGTTGAAAAGTTGGCATGGCATGTTTGAGACATGTGGCCAAGTGGCACGGCACGCACGCCATGCGCAAGCGCACTGAACCCAATGTACCTGCAAACAAACAACATGAGTTTAATAAACCTTGTTTCTAGCCAAGGCAAACCCACACAAGCATCCAGAACGCAGTCAAGTAAGACAACTTTGGACTTTTCGTTTAAGAGGTTAATCATAGTTCACGAGTTAAAAACTTAAATTAAGTGAAATAGTTAAAACTTCTCGGCGGGATTCGATTTCGCAAGCGCACGGACAAGAATCTAATGCGCTACCCTACCACCAACCCACGGAAAGACAAACAAATATATATTTCGGGACAACATATGATAGTGACAAAGGTAAAGTATAAACAAATTATTTACGCGTTGAAAAGGCACGATGCGACCAGTCCTGCTAAGGCGCCCCAGTGATTTGCGAATGGCAGAAATAGACCGGCCGTAAAAGCACCCAACACGGGACCACCGAACAAGCCGAAGATTGTCATTGCAAGCTGAAAACGTTCGGTTCGTGAGGAAAGTATTTGCCGTGACAGACAGCAGAACTTCAAAGAAGCTGAACCTGCAGGATAGTTGATTTTAACAAGCTCAACAAGAATGCCAGCGAGATGACGAGAAGACCAATGGTAACGGCTGCAAACTTTCGTCCATCAGTTGATAAGAATAACAAAAAAATCAGAATTCACTGTAACTAATGAGGCGAACAAATGAGGCGAGTGGCAACGGATCCATGTTCGGCAGAGATTCGTTGACCTAAGCAACATTCAGCAATGAGTTGCACAAAATCTTCATAGATGACCGCGCTGAGCGAATTGCAACCACCGGCCAGTGTACTGAAATCAACTCCGTGACTGTAAATCAAGTTTTCAAAGATGAGAACAAAGCTACACAATTTACAATTTACCTCAATCCTGCGCTGTAGATGGCGGATACGAACAAACCAGGAAGACCGACAATGTGGTGCAACTGATTCATCACGTAAAACGGCAGCAGCTTTAACCAAAAGAAGAAATTTAGTTGAAGATTTTCAGGACTTGGTTGACTTCTTCTCTCAAAATCAACGAATCTCTTTCATAAAGCCACAAACCTGATCGAATTTCTTTATCATGTTTGCCGTTTGCGGGTCGCACTCCGCGTACACAGCATACATGATCAGCCCGATCAACGTGTACAACGTGATCGCTATGATGTTGAACGGAATGTTCAGTAGAAGAATGCTGAAGGGAAGACGATCCAGATTGTTGTTTAAAAATGTAAACCACAATATGTGCAAAAATATCAACTGTAGATATATTGCGAATAACAAACGTCTGAACGCTGCGTAGCGTCGGCATCGAGATGTAACGTTGAACGGTCATCTGGTTGGCGGCGAACAACGACCAAATCATGAACGAACCACCAATCATCAGAGTCCATGTTGAATGTCGGACCGTTGGATCGAGTCGATGGCTAAATGTTAAAATATCTAACAACAAAAGTACAGAGCGGGCCTCAGACGCTGTAGCATCTTCTATGACTGTTCACGGGACACTCAGCGCACATGCACTTGATACCAAACCACAGGAGTTTGGTACGTTCTTCAGGTTTCTGGAACCGTTCGGGAAGTTACAAAAATAAAAAGAAAGACTTCTGTCGTCAAAAAATTGTTACTCGTTGAGCTGCAGTCGCCGGCCTCGTGTGTTCCAGTCGATCAGCACGGAGAAGCCGCCCAATTTACACAAGCCACAGACGACCACCACGGTGAGACCGATCACAATCAAGCAGCTCTGTATTGCGGACGTGTAGACGACGGCCTTGGCACCGCCCTGAAGTTCAGTAAAATTTTAGTTTAAAATGTCAGACAAGTTTGAATCAGGCTATCAGACAAAAAAACCGGGAAGCACAAAAAAACTTACGGAAGATGCGTAGAACGTGGCTAGCAGTCCGGTGACGAGAATGCTGGTGGTCAACGACAGCGGAGTCACTTGGCTTAACGCTAACGCCGGTGCGTACAAGACGACGGCAAGATAGAGCAGCATTTGCGTCAGAAAGATACACGACGCCAATAGGCGTACGGCGGCACTGAACCGCAGTTGCAGATACTGAAGCCGCATGAAAAGATCACCCGGTGTGCTTTCAGGACTGGGCGGGTGGAGCGCATGACCCCCAGCTTCGCAGTATGGGCCGTGGTCCACGGGACGGTCAGCGTCCATTCACCCCAATATTTTAACCACCGGAGTTTGGTACTTTTCCGCTTTATAGGAATGACAAAACACGTTGCCGTTTGTAAAACTGATGAATAAATTGGAAGATCTACCATTATCAAAGAATTATCAAAGAGAAGACCATTCACAAATCTGTGATAACCAAGAGACCTACCTGATAAGCGGATGTCAACTTGAGCAAATAGATCGTCGGCATGTAGACGTAGGCTGCGACCGGGAACGCAACGCAGTACATAACGGCGTACCAGTACATCATGGTGCCGTACGTGTACACCTCTACTGGGAAACCAAGCAAACTGACGGCCGAGAGAAAGGTCGCCATAACGGTCAACGCCATTGGCAGCACCGAGAACTGTCTGAAATCGTGTTTTTTCGTTTAACTTGGTTTGTTCAGCACGTAACGTCGTAATTTTCTTTGCTCCCTATTTAAACCTGTTGCCGAGAAGCACTTCACTGCTGGTTTTCTGGCCGCGAATCGCAAATACGGCGCCGATAATGGCGAACACCAACAAAACACCAGTAAATATGACGAAGTCGACGACGCCGAAACTGTTGACACCGTCGGTCATCTTGACAGCCGGGTGACGACGGGGTTTCCTAGCGTTGAAGCGGTGAATTCACGGTTAACATTTTTTGAACATTCATTTTTTCCATAAAAGTATACTTTCGCTTTGATGATCTTTCTTGAGATACATCAACGAAATGTAATCAGCAGATAGCCGTTTGCGTTTTCGAGTTTTACGCAAAAAATAAAACATTGACCACCGCACAACTGAATTGATAATTTTATTTCTTTATTACCCTATCATTAGCTAGGTTATGGACTTTATCGAAAAGTATCTGCATCATGATTGAAAAGCTGGAAGCTTACAGTGTAAAGAGAATTTGTTAAAGTGTGAAAACATTTGACTGAGCTGTCACGTATTTTTTCTAACGCTCAACCGTTTTGCAGATGCTTTTCTCACAACAACGAAAAACCGATAAAATTATGTCAGTCTGTCAGCACATCGTGCATGATGTGTGCGGCAGGCAGACATATGGCGAAGTTTTTTTTGCAACATTGCAAAGAAAAACAACAATATTTAGTAGCGATGTAAGCTGTGTTTGTTGATCAAGTTGTTCCCCATTTACAATCCAACCAAGTATCGCAGTTATGTTAATCGCACGAAACAATCATGCCATATGGTGGTTGGGGTGAATTTAAACGTTATTGTTTATAAAATTTTGCTGGAAAAGCCTCCAAAACATCCAGAACAATACAAATTTTAATTAAAATTGACATCAATTCACAGGTGAACAACACAACAAGTGTCATATCAGTACAGCTTTTACAACAGAACGAAAATAAATTATACCAGTAATTCTGCACCGTAAAGTTCTATTTTTCATGAGAAAATATACAATAGATCTAAATCTCGCAAGCACAGATAAAATAGAAATAACAGCAAAGAAATTTCCCATCAATAAACAAAACATGAACAGAGCAGATGACAGCAACAATAGAAATTGAAAAAAAATACATTTATATTTGTGGAAGTGCGCGACGGCTAGTGCAGTTTTTGTACAACATTTTGACAAGAAAAAACAATGAAAAGCAATGTTAAAGACGGCCAAGCTCTTCGGTTACATCGCGCCATAGCGTTAGAATCTCCTGAACAATCTGAAATGAAAATTTTTAAAATGAGCTTGCTTCTCTCATCATCCGTTCAAACAAAGAAAAATTCCGACACCGACCTTTCGCATCCATTGTCGATTTTTCAAGCATTCTTCCAGCAGTACGCCCGGCTCTGCCGTCTCAATGCCAGCTCGCATTATATCGATCTTGAAAATTTCGATACCACCATTAATGGTTCATTTTTATGAATGGAAAAAACGAACAAACAAAAACGTTTTCTCTATTTGCGCACCTGCAATTCACAGCAGGTGTACATTCGATAGCGCACGTGCACCAACCGATGATACAGTGAGGCGCCTCGAGCGCAGCGTAAACACACGCGGAAATCCTGTATTTGAAAGAGAAACTTGAAACAAAAATTGAACAATTCGAAAGCACAGGAAAACACAAAGTCGGCATATCAATTCTCATGATGACTAGCTGCATTGACCTGGACAGGAAAAATCAGTGAGTCCAATTCAAAACGCAGCCAATCAACTGGTTGCGTATGATTCAGAGTTCAACAGTAACCCGAACCTGAGCCGGAAGTGGCGAGCCGCCGGGCGTCGTCTGCAGCAGCCTGAGCTCCAACGTCACCGGATCGTAGGCGCAATCGCCGAACACGTGCACCACCTGCTCCACAGGGCGAGTGCCGCACGCCTGACAGTGCGTGAACTGTACGTCCGACTCGATCGTGTCGTCGACGGCAAAGTAGACGAACGACTCGACGGCACGACGGAACTCCGAGTCCCAGTGGCCGTCCACCAATAAGCGCGAGATCTTCTGGTGATTGAGCTGATCGATGTCGTTGATGTGACGGAGGAACTTCCAGTCTGTTCAGCGGAATGGATAACTTTAGTAGCATTTTTGATGAAACAGTGAAACTGACAACAAGAAGAAACACCCAACCATTAGTGGAGCGGATCGTCTGAAGAAAGTTGCCGGTCAAACAGTGCAAAACGAGTGCGTGCAAGTAAGTTTCAAGCGCGTCACGCAGTGGCTGGTCGGCGACGCTCGGCTCCACAGGGGCGCTTGAATCCGGTTCGCTTACTTCGCTAAAAAACAAGCATGCAGCTTTGGGCTCCTCGTCAAAGAGTTATTTGAAGACGACGCTAAGCTAGCCACCAACCGCAATTCGTGTTCGAAAAGCGTATCAGTAAGCTGTTCGGATTCGCAGATCGCAGGCAACAGGTCGGCAAGCGGAGTCTCTGGCTCGACGACGCACTCAGATCGGCTCTGCTTGACGAACCGCACAGTAACGACGATGTAACGATCGGCGTTCTGCGGACACCAGCCGGCGTACTAAAAGGAAGTCAGAGGATTGTTATTAAGTAATCCAACAAGAGACAAAACAACAGACGGTGCAACGTACAGTGCTACTGTTGCGGTAGAGTAGACGACCGCGCTGGTCTTCCGGCGGAAATTTCTGCAACAGATTCTGGTTGTCCACCTTCCACAGCGGGCACATCGGATCTTGCAAGTCGGCTTTGTGTACAACAAATTGGCCTTTCTGAAATTCATTGAATTTTGTTTATATTTTTATTCAATCAAGAGCAGCGTCTAAAAAACAGAAACAACTGTAACGTAAAACAGCTTGCCTGCAGCGTGTTTAGTGGCATTTGGAAGTGCGTCAGTTTCGCCCACAGCGCCTCCGGATCCTCCGATATAAACACCTCGTATTTTTGACTGCGATTATGTTTGTGATGTCTGTGTTTGTGATGGTGTTTCGATCGACCACTGCCGCTGTATGTTGACGATGTCTCACCGTTGACAAGTGGTGACGAGGGATCTTTGGAAGTTGTTGCCTGAGCTTGGAGGCGGCTTGCCTCCGTCTTCTCTGTTCCCTCCGGTGTCGTTGCATCCTGCTGCTGGCTTTCGGCTGTTCCAGAGCCAATCGTAGTGTTCTTTTCTGTGGTGCTATTTGCTGTAACGGTGGTAGCCGATGATTCTGTGGTCACTTGGACAGACGAGGTAGTAGTCGTTGGCTGTTGTTGCTGTTTGCTCGAGATATCGAAATTGAAGTACTCAAAAATGTTCGTTGGCTCCGTCTGCGGCGTCGTTGCCGACTGCGACGATGGGCATTGCTGCTGGTCACTGTTGTCCTTTGCCCACTCGGCCATGATGCGTCGCTTTTTGCTGAACGGCTGCAGGTTGTGCTTCTGCGAGTGTAAATCTTCAAACGATAGCTGACTGGACGTTGACGGGAGTCTGTTCGATTGCGACTGGCTGGCGTTCGTGCTGCAGTTGCTGTTTTGTCCCGCGAGGTCACCATCGATCACGGACGCATCACGTGTCGAATCAGCGTCACTGCTGGCCACTGTAAACAAAAAAGTGATTTTCATTCAGTTCGTTAATCAACGCCACCGAATTTTTTTGCCAGACTTAAATCATCATCCAATTCACTTACACTCTCTACGCCGGCGTTTTCGCTCTTTTTTCTCTTTCTTTCGAAGTTTCCTTCGCAGTCGCGCGCTTTCCTCGTCCTCCTCATCCGACAAGTCAATCTCATCCGGTTCCCGTTTGATGCGCATCTTTGGTATTCTGATGACCACTTTTGGCACAGCCATGATCTTTTCCTGCTCAATGACGCAGTCGTTCTCAGCGACGACGCTCGGCTGCTTAGTTCGTGGTCGACCGCGTCCACGCGGCGACTGAGGTTGTTGCCGTTGTTGTTGTTGTTGCTGTGGATGCTGATTTTGTGGCTGTTGCTCCCTGAATACAGATTGGTCGTTCACGGTTTCCGTGCGCATGTAACAGTTCTGTTGACGCCACTCAAGTCGTTGGCGTAAAGCATCCGACAGTCGCTCGGCCAGTTGTTCCGCTTGGGTTTTCTCGCGAACGGGCTCGTTCGTTGGCGCGGTTTCCGGAATGTTTTCGGACGCTTGCGCTGGTTCGCCGTCAGTATTCGCTTGATTGCCTGCGGCCTCTGGTGGCAACAGTGGGGCCGATGGTTGCTTTCTTTTGGTCTGAAATAACAAGCTTCAGGATTTGGTCCGATAGAAGTTGTTTCACAGAATATTGAAGACATTTCATTGCCATCTGAAGTTGCGGCCATTCAAACGTTTTTTTCTCACCCAAGGGATTTGGTTTTTCTTATCAACCACTGATTGTAATAGTGTACCGACAACCGACCTTTTCAACCGCCTGGCGCTTCTTCGGAACCACATGCCTCCATAGATCGGCATCGCCGCGTTGCTGTTCAGCACTCATATCCAGACTGTCCTGACTGCCTCGCTGCAGTGCATCAGCCAGTTGCTGTTGCGCGGCTGCCGGACGCAACTCTGGATGAATGGAACTGATCTGCGCCAATTTCCGTGCCACCTCGGCGTCAACGTCTTTGCTCTTCGGACTCTTGATGCTGTCCTCGTCTATTGAACTGCGACCGCCGCCACTGCCGACGCCCAGTTCCTGCTCCTCTTCAGAGTCGGACTCGTCGAACACGAACGCATCAACGATGGCGGCCGGAGTACGCGGTTTAGTCCGACTGACAAGTTTCATGACCGAGTCTTCGTCGACTTCTTGTTTGATCACTGGATCAAGTGAGGGATTCTCAACCGAGCCCGTCGGCGACAGCGCCAGCCGATAGATTGGCACCTGAGGATGTGGTAAGGATTGAGATTGAATAACAGAAAGAGAAACAACAACGCAGACAAAAGAGTGGTGTCAAAACCTTTTTTGGCGTCGACTGCTTTGTCTGCACCTCCGGTATGAAGACTTGTATCTCGTCGGTTGGTTCCTCCTCTGCTGCTGGAAGACCGAACAGCATTGCAACGGGTGGCGATTTTCCGTGCTCAGGTGAGAATCGAACTGGTGAAAATCGCGCTGGACTGACGGCACGATGCGGCTCGTGGTGGTGATAGGCAGACGTAGATGGTCGCTGAGCGTCAAGCAACTGAACGGGAAACACGGTATGACATTGGACAAAGCAGAACCAAACAAAGCCGTGTTATTTTTTTGGCGGTTTTTTGGCATCTGACGTATTTTTTGCGAAATAAAATAAACAAATGACCACTGATCAACCTGAAGATCAGTCGTTCGGGACGTGCCAGCGACACTAACAGTCGACGGTCCTGGGCTGGGAGACGCATGCGAATTTGAGCCCGCCGCTAACGGTGACTCGGCTGGCAACGCTGGCAGTTGTAGTTCGGTCAATGAAGCAGCTGCCCGTGCGTTTTTCTCAGCAACCAGCGACAGATGGCGGTCGAACGCCCTGTCGATCTCAGCCAGCTCTTTGGCGCGTCGTTGTTTGATCTTTTCTCGTTGCTGCAGAAAGAAAAAGAATGTTCAACGGTTACTGGCCTGTGTGTTACTTGGTACCGTATCTGTGCGACATTGTAGTGGAACGTAGCGAATCTGCCGCCATCGTGGTCAACAGGCATTACGGAGATTTTCAGCAATGCTCACCACATGGGGCAGATTCACCACAGCGCATCTCACCGTCGTAATCAAAGTGTGCTCGGTTCTGAATCAAACTGAACTTGGGAAAGCAATCATTATGTTACTGTACCTTGCTTGGTGTTGTGTCGGGCACAACAATGTCGACCGCAGTTGTCTCTGCAGTGACCACATCGTCAGATGGCGCTGTAGGTGGTGCAGTCGTAACCGATGTCTCGGCGGCACTGTTATCTGGAAAAGTATGCGGAGAAACATGATTAAACATGGTATGTTTTTGAAAGAGAATTGTATGAACTAAGGCCAATTGTACGCATTGCAAAATTGGTGCTACCTTTGGCACTTTCAGCGGCTTCCATCGGTGGGCCAGCAGCAGAGTTGCTGTCTGACGCTGTCGATGTCAACGTCGCTGGTTCAAAGTCGAAAATGGAATGCAACAAAGACGAGTTCGTTGAGTCTGCGTGCACGGCAGCCGTGACGGCGGCGATAGCAGCCGCCGCTTGTTCGTCCGCTTTGTTTTCGCTAAGTATACTGTTCTGACTGGACTGTTGCTGGAACTCCGGATGGAGTTGCGAAGCGGCATTGAAACTAGTCGCAGAAGAACCAGTTGTCATGTTTAGGTTGCTGCAGTTTGTACTGCCTTGTAAGATGTGCGCGGTGTTATTGCCGTTCGCTGTCCGGGCGGAAGGCGCAGATGGCATATTGAACGCGACACTGCTGTTGACGATGTTGTTGACGGTGTTGCTGATGTTGTTCTGTTGTGTCGACTGTACACCGGTGCTCATTGTTGCGCTGGCGAGCGACTGCGAAGTCACCTGGTTGTTGACCATCGCCAACGACGAAGGCACGTTCGGCGCTGCGGTGCCGAAGAACGCATCCCTGAGCAGATGTTCGTTGAAGTCGTTCATCTCGGCCAACGGGTCGTTGTCGAGCGTGTAGTCGCGAGACAACGTCGACAGCGCCTCCTCGAGCGTATCAATAGCGTGCGCGTATGCCGGCTGCTGATGTTGCATTTGATGTTGTTGATGATGTGACTGTTGATGCATTTGTTGATGTTGTTGTTGGTGTTGTTGGTGTTGGTGTTGTTGTTGTTGTGCCATCAAGTTTCCGTAAGCGGACGAATCGAGCGAATGATTAGTGAACGCTTGCGACTGAGAGGACGACGACGACGGATACGTGAACGCCGGTGTTGGCGCCGCCTCCGGATGCTCGAGCATGTTGTTCGTTTGGAATAGATTCTGGCGAACGCTGTTGCTGGCGTTTTGTTGGTGATGCCCTGAAATTACATGAGCTTTGTTACAAGTTAGCGGGTTAGCACATGTTTCGTTCAAGTGAGTCGAAATCGAAACATTCAATTGAATCAAGGCCACAAGCAAATCGACCAATGACGAACCAATAGAGTTCGCAGCAGCCAGCATCGGACTCGTCGTGACGGCGGCTGCCGCGAGCATCGGCGCTTGCTGTCGCTGGCAGGACGGCACGCTGCTGCTGGTGTGTGCGGTCAGCTGCTGCGGCGAGGCGAACAGATCGAACGAGGACACTGTTGGTTGACAGTTCATTGCGGGTCCGTTCGTGAGCAGTTTGCTCGATTGTTGCTGTTGCTGATGATGCAGTATAGTGGCAGCCGTTGGGTTCATCTGCAATTCATCACTGTGAGAATATAAACGAAAATGAGATGACGTTTTCAAAAAATAGACACCAACCTGTTGTCGTGCGGCGTAGTTCGCAGCCGCTGCAACTGCGATCGGTTCACTGAAGCCGGCGACCGAGGGCTGTTGCGCCAGGAATGAGTTCGTCCAGTTCGACCCTGAATGTTATAATAATATGGCCTTCAGATAAAAGTATACTGAACAAAACAGAGCTGGTCATCACAATTGGTGCATTACAAAACATTCTGGTTTTAAACGCCAAAGCCAGCTGGTGTTTTTTAATGCCAGCTTTTTTCACAGTGGGTGATATTAGGATTTCTGGTATCCAACATCGAATTCGCCAGACCTGTCTGTAATCCAGAGGACGCAACATTGTTAGCGATCAGATTCTGATTGGCAGTAGCGGCGAACTGTTGCTGCGACTGCTGCAGGCTGCTCGCTCGCAGGCCAGTCGCCGTCATCGGTGCTGCGTAGCTGGCGGCGCTGGCTGCGGCCGCAGACGTGCCAAACTGCGACAATTGCTGCAACGACATCAGGAACGGATTCGCGGCACCGGGAGCCGCTTGGAAGCCTGTGAATTGGCAATGTTGGCATTGATATCTAATAGAATCAAAATGAATTGTATGGTCGGTTTCAATTGGAAGGTTACTGAAATTCGTCGAAAAGTGGAACTCATACAATTGTGCCTTACTGAAAACAATGAAGCAGTCGATTGAAACAACGTTGACGCATAAAATCATGTGTGTTAGGTAAAAGGAAATGTGGTTAAAGACCATTAAAAACAAAAGGAATCGCATTAAATAAACCGGAATGGCAAAACAGACAGACAACATGTACTGTGGTTTAAACGCGCGCGTTTGCCTGATGATCAATGCACATTAGTCATAGTACAGAATACACTGTTGTGTGTACGTGCGTGTGTGTGTGTGTGCGGTCGATAAAGTCGTATGTTGTTGTGCGGGTGCGTTGGGGGGTTTTGACGTTTTTTGCAGAGAAAACTTAATCGAAACAGAATTAAAAATCAATTTTAACGAACCTGCAGATAGCGAATCGGCGAAATTCACGCCCGCAAACTGCGGTGCGGCAAATGCGTGCAGCGGGTTGGATGGCCCGCTGGCCGAGGGCTTCCGCGGCGGTGAGTGATGCCGCTGCTCCATGTGCGGTATTTACGCTGCTGATCGACGAATCTCAGCGTTTTATCCGCTTCATTTGTCCATTTTTTTGACAAAATAATCCGGCTGTAGACCGTTTTGGTGTTGGTGAATAAGTTGAAAATTGTGAACCTGTAAAAATCGACAATTCAGAACTCAGTGAAATACATCACCGAAAAGCGATTTTCGATCACGACAGAAAAGTTCAGTCCCAGTAAAAACCAGCGTGTTTCGAAAATTGGAAAACGAACAAAAAAATTATACAAGCCTGAAAACCCGCACATATTTCGCTTGCTCGCGGAAAACGGACAAGCTGCAAAAACAGACCCTTGCTGCTAGTCGAGCAGAGCAGAGAACGCGCTGCACAACACCAAGCACGAATATATACGAAAATTGAAAACCCCAGCAAAACGTAGATACGAGCAAAACGAGCGCACAGAGAGAAAGAGAGAACGCAAACGAAGAGAGAGAGACACGGCAGCATACGTAGTCAGCACATAACAACTATGCATACATCACGTCGGTCGTGGCTGCGCAGATAGGACGTATACAGAGAGACAACCCCTAATGCATCGACACACGCACGGCCACAGCCACAGCGACCGTACAACCGTGCTTGCTGCCTGTGATAACGCACATCGATATGACGTGTGTTGTTGTTGTTGTTGTGCTCAATGCACCAGCGTAACGTGCTGTGTGAGTGTGTTGCTTTTTTGTGTTGTTCGCTGCGAGCGCAGCAGTTGTGTGTCTCAGCCATACCCAGTCAGTGCAGTCAGTTCAGTGTTCACTGTGCGTTTGTCAACGCCACCAGCAACTGTGTTCGCCAGTCACCACACCGTTCGCTTGTTCCTGTTGCTTGCTTTCTTCCTTCCATATTCTCATTCATGGCTTATTGTAGACCGCTTTTCCGCCACTGTAAGCTTTTCAAGCTTGTGAGTCGTTGTCGAATTGAGATGTGTCATTTGATTTGATCGGTTCAAATTTTTCAAAAAAATCATAAATCCCTGCGAATGGTCTTGTTTTGTTCTCGGATTTGTTTCTTGTACAATTAAATTTTCCTCAAAGCTGAAATCCGTTAAAGTTGCCCTTTGATGTCATTTTGTGTCAATGGCTTTGTTGTGGGAAACCTAAAAAAATCAACTGAGCTTCATATTTTTTTGAGAATTCGCTGTTTCTCTTCTTTCAGCGATCGCCCATCAAAAACACCTCAAATACAAAATGTCGTGTTGTTCAGAATCAAATAAATCAATTTATACAGAATAGAAAGTCAAATTCAGCAGAACCGAACAAGGAGCACGAGATCGATTATTAAAATGAGAACCTAAAATTGTGAAAAATAAAAAAGAATGAATTCTAAAAAAATTACCAGTGTTACAATCAAATCTTTTGTGGAGACAACAAATTTTAAGTTTGTAGCAGTTTTAAAATACACAAAAAGGCGGTTGCCAAGTGAGTTTTAAAACATTTTGTCGTGATTATTGGTCATTTGATGTTGAACATTGATGACGAAGCAAAATAAAAAAAAAATGAAATGCTTGACCAATCTGCCTTATTTACTTGACTTCGCTGGAATTGGACGCAATTGTGCACCATTGGAAACTATCACCAACAACGAACATGGATTCTTCAAAGGATTCTCAATACGATTTTCGATATCCACAGTTCATTATTATATTAACTTTGGCGACATCACAATCATTTCGAATAATATTATTTTCATGTGCAACACCAAAACTTTATAGATTGGTTCCAGCTTGTTCGGCGAGTTATTTTATTATTCAATTCTCAGCAAGCACCGAAGCTTCCTCGCGGCGACATGAAATCAAATGCAATGGTTGTTATTCGAAATACCGGGTTCTAGTGATGTTTCATTCGGATCTGGTTCGGTTTTTTGTTCTTCAGCAGCAGTGGTTTTAAACTGCATCATTCAAAAAACGTAAAATAGAAAAGAACAAATAAAATAAAAATATGCACCGATGTCGACGTCTTTCGGTTTGTTGCTCAATCAATCGTCAGGAACAGCGAGTTTTTTTGTTGATTTTATTCATTTTATATCCAGTGAATTAAACATATGTGCACAAGAAACAAGTCTAAAAGGTGAAAAAATATTCTACAAATAGAAGTCTGTTTTTATTTGTGTTGATAAAACAGCAATTAAAAGGTACTCAGTGAGTCATAGCGCTTGGCCTTGGCAAAATCTACATTTTGACTACGGCAGCTAAAGTCAAACAAACAACTTCAATCAATCAAGAAAAAACAAATCCAAGCAATCATTGCTCAACTGGTTTCTCACACAAAAAGTGCACACAGTTCAATCAATCATTCATTCAATGAAACATTATTGGTTCAGAAACGATCACAGTCACAGGCGAAAAAGCGGGCTGCAAGCCACGAAAAATCAAAACAATACAAACAAAGTCTTGACTTGACAGAACGGGTAAAAAATAAGAAAGTAATCTATTTCAAGTTACATCAACATGACATAGTTTTAGAAGCAGTGTAACTTTCATGGCTGGCAGTTTAAAAAATACGTTCATTTTTACGGCAGGGTTTTGAGAAAGTCAGTGTTTACAACTATAAATCCAGTCCACATTATTTTGCTACCAGCATACAAAACCTGAAATTAGCATTACAATTCTTTTGTCGTTTACGCATAGACGCTGTTGATGAAAACCAAAAAAAAACACCGAAGCTAATTAACGGTAGAACTAGAACAAGCAAATAATGGCAAACTTCAAATTCAAAAAATTAATTCTTTGCAGAATTAATCAACGACAATTTGACGTGATGTGATATCGACTCTCCGAATTCGATAAAAATAGTTCCTAAACAAAAAATATTTCATAACAATACAGCTGTAAAACAACTTAGACAATAACATGTTCAGATCATCCTAAGCGACAAAATCAATTTAAAATTGGGAACGGTTACATATTCATAGACTTACAAACAAACAAAAAGACACAACACTCATCGCCCAAATGAAACAACAGTTTTCATGAACAACCTCACCATAATTTCGCTTCAATCTTATCAACCATTTCGACAATTTTTAATCAAGTTAGGTGACAAAAAACGAATAAAGCACAAGCGAACAATTGGATTCATTGGTTATGTACAAAAGAAAACAATTTGTTAAAAGCAAAAACTTCCAAATGTCCATACTGACAGCAGCATTTAAAAAATAAAGACGTAGATTTCACTGTTTCTGATAACTTTTTCTTTGAAAACCGCAATTGTATTACCAAACCCTAAATAGTAAATTAGTTTTCACAGATTCCAACTAATGTTTCAAACTTGGCAAAGCGATGCAGAGCAATTTCAGCTTGTCCCACAAAAATCTTCACACAAGGCAAACGTGTTCAAAGATGTATATTGATGAAACTGGAACGGCAAAAACAATAAACTTTAAAAAAATTAATTTTGAAACACCAAAACTGTTAGCGGAAACATGTTTTGAAAAAAAACAAACACCACGACTCTAAAGAGCCACAGATATGCGCTCTTTATCCATTCAAACGAAAGTTACGTAAAACTGCAAAATCATGATCACAGTGAGTGCTATTATGATGTTATACTTTTTTAAATAGAACGCATTCTATCTATTTACGGAACAAACAGCCTAATTGAAATCTAATCCGACTAATCCTACAGGCGTTGTTACATAAATCTCTAGCGGCCTGATATAGAAGAGAAACTAGACACACACGTGAAACTAGACCAAATACGGTTCCCCACAACTTATTGAACGCAAAACCAACTTCGTAAAAACTTGTTTTTAAACACTGTACAAAACTCCATTTTGAGAAAACAAACTGAAGTGGTCGGGGGCGCACAAAGAACTCAAGGTATTACAATCGACGATTCCCACGCTCAGAAGATCATCCGAAATCTGTCACAAACGAGTTCCGAGCTATGACCGACTGGCTGGTTGGCCAAAATGCCAAGCACAATACGACAGTACGGATGGTACTTCAAAATACAAACAAATAAAATCAACGCTACGGTCGTCAAATCGGGGTACGCTCATACTGAATTCAGAATATCTTTAGCCTACTAATGGTTGGTTTACGAAAACCCCGATTTCACGTTTTAGCTACTAAATCGTTTCATACAAAAAATGCAATAAAACAGCGCAAAGAATCAGAAGCAAACTACCAAAATTTTGTTATGGTTTTTTTCAGTATGTTTCAAGAAGAAAAGTGTTTATCTAAATTAGTAGAACGCGGGTATCTTTTCCCTATACACAGGTACCCGTGTCTGGTTGAACTTGTGTTTTTGTGGTGGGTGTAAAATAAAAAAAAATTCAACACAATATAATCAGGTACCGGTATTAGCGAATGACATTTTTGCTGGTGGATTTTGAAAAAAATGTTACGTTGCACGAGCTGAAATTAAAAGACGCTGTCTTGAACATAATGGTCAGTGAAACGGCTGAATGAGAAGCGGATTCGATAAAAAATTGATTGTTAAATGACTAAAATTTGAATTAACTTTAGTGGTGAGGTGACAATTATTTTGCAGTGAAGGCAAGTTGTTTAACTGGGTTGTGTATTTCTGGATTGACAAATGAAGTGGTGGAAGATTTTAAGACAGTGTAGTTTGAATGGTTGTAATTGTGTTTAAGATGTTTCACGGGCATTCGAGGTTTACAACAAATAAAAAGTGTGAGTGTACAAAATACACAAAAACAAATGATCAAACAAAAAGCGCCAGGTAAGCAGCAAACGATCATGAAACAAAAAAAGTAAAAAAACAAGATACTATTTCCGACGAGTGCTCAATATACAAGACTTTGTACATCTGGAGGGCCGGTCGTGTGAGAAGAAATACGACGACAGTGAAAGAAGAGCATTGTTTAATACAGCAATTCACGTTGCCAGCTGCAAATTTGGGCTGTAAACCATAGGCAAGCTGATTGTCTGCTTTTCAATTCGGTTCACTGATTGGTGTTATTCCAACCAGCTCGATGTAGCTAATCAGCATGTCACATTCAGATACCAAAATGCACGAATTTACATTTTGACTGGGCTGCAGTGGAAAACAATGTACATTTTGAATTCTTGACCAGCCAGTCTTGCAGCAGCAAGTTGAATCATGAATAAACGAACAATCAAACGATTCTCAGAAAGAAAACAATGTGTACATACAATGTACGTGTGCGGTGTGTGCTGGTACAGTAGTTAGTACAAATCGGACACGCAAAAAAGGCAAATAACAGGCACAAAACCTCTAACGTATGGTACATTCTGATGGGTACAATAATACAGTCTGCAACTTTCTCATCACCAGAACGTCACCATAATTTCACGTTGCCAACCGGTTGGCTGACAACAGACAACAAGTCGCTGGCTCTGACACTCTATCTAGAGAAATGACGAAGCCACACATTCCTGAGACATCACAACAGTCCGCTGATTGTTCGCAGTGCGTTCGGTGTCACTCTTCGATCTCGGCCTCATAGCCGCCTCTCGCCAGCCGTCGTTGCTGCTGATTGCCGGACGGCTTGCGACGTCGCACCAGTTGCGCGGCCGTCTCGGCGGCACGTTGCTCGTCGGCTGTCACCGACGCAGCGCCGCCTTCCGTCTGTTCGAGCGACCGACTGAGGCCGGCAGCGGCTTGCTGGCTCGCACCAGCTGACGTCGTCGTGGTGATCCTGGTTGTGCGTGGCGGCAGTTGACTCGTAGACGGTTCGTCGTTCTCGAAGCTGCGCGTGCGTCGTTGTTGTTGTTGCTCGCTGTTCTGCTCAGCGTTCGACGGCGCGTGCACGCCGGACGCCTGGTGCGTGCCGCTGCGGTACGCGTGCGACGTGCGTCGGCTGGTCGGCTTCGACATGCTGCGCAGCGAGTGCAGCACGCTGTCGTCGTGCTCCGCAACACCGAAGATCTCGGTGACTTTCATCTGAAAAAGGACAAAAAATGCAGAAATCCTCCAAAACATGAACCATGCATAACTCAACAGCGCACCGGATGATTGTTGAAACTGGATCAATCGATAATCACACTCAATCAGTAATCTGCAGAACGTCCACTGGATCTTATACCATTTCTGAGCCTTTATGCACGGTGTTTGTGATTCAAGTGCAGTGCAGTTTTGTCAGTTTGAGTAAGAATAAAGTTGGTATAGAGAATCGGCTGGCTCTCGATTCTTCTAGTCTACTTTGAGTCAACTTCAAGCAGATACACAACGCTGATCATCCGTACCTGTCCGTCATCGTCCATGAAATAATATGCCATCAGTGCCTCGTGCCTGCGTGTATACTCCACGATGGCAGCGACCGTATCTCTGTCCTCCAACAGTTGGTGCTCATCGAGCGCCTGCTGCTGCTGCGGTTGTTCGTGCTCAACAGCAACCGCCTTCGGATCACTGTTCAGTGCGGCCCACTGCAGATTCACCGCTGCGTCCGCGATCTCCTTCGCATCAGGCAGATGGTGAGCGTCATTCGCGCATTCGTCGCAAGTGGCCGTGCCGCTGTTGACTGGTGCCGCGCCGGTCAGCTTCTCATTCGTATTCTGATCGGAGTGCGCCGCTGCAGTAGCCGGCTGTGTCGGCTGTGCGTTCGTGTTGTGCGCTTGTGTTGATTGACCTGCGGTTGTGTGGTGTTGATGTTGATGGTGATCGGAAGTGGCACCGGTCGTTTGGTGATTCGTGTTGTCAGCCGTGTCACGATGCACGGCCGACACGTACTCGGCCAGTTGGCGGCGAAGTGGCAGTGCCATGTCGCCAGTCAGATCGGTGCTGATGCCGAAGTGCGCCTCGCACTCGTCGTAGTAGGTGGAGGCGGAGATTGGCGCGCCTGTAACGGGGAAAATCAGTGATGATGACCGTTTGTGACAGTCGTTTTCTCCGGGTTTCAAATATAAAAAAACTCTATACAAACAATATTGTGATCAGAAATCGGCCATTCAATCTATCTATTATACTAAAAATGCAATTTGTCTGTCCCTGTCATTTTCATGAAATTTGAATTGGCGCTCATTTTTGCTATTTAAGAAAACTTCATCTCAATTTCCTTAACCTATTTTTTTTATTAATGCCAGTTGAGATTGTTTTCTCAAAACGTCGCTCTTCATAGCTGAAGTCATCATGATACTCTTTGGTCAACAGAGACAGTTCAGCGCAGCACAGGCAAATGGAAGCGTGGCTGATCAAAACTTGATGATCGTCTGGGAAAGATGTAACAAAACCGTCTTTGAAAAAAGTTTGAACTTTTTTGTTTTTAAAAATCGGGTTGCAAAACGCGCATCGACATCGGCATTGCAATTGCAAGTTGGACTTTTGATTCAAAACAACGTATTCAACTTCAACAATATTTAATTTCAACGTAACGCACGATGGGCAACTGGCAATTGTTGCTGCTCAAAACTTGACGAGCGACTGCGAAAGATGTGACAAAACAGTCTCTGAAAAAAGTTAGTTTTTTAATTGGGTCGAAATGGTATTTACCATTCATTTTCACTTTGCAAAATGTTTGGGTCATGTTGGGGTAAACGGGTAAAAGAAGCAATGACTTTAAAACGAAATTATAAACGTCACTTTTTTGTTTATTCTATTCATTTTTCACTTTAGAAAAAAGGCTTGGCTTATGTTAGGGTAACCGGGTAAAAGAAGCATTAGCTTTTCGAAACGGGTATTTTTTAATGAAAAAAAAACGTTAATTTTTATATTTTTTTTTCAATCTTACTTAACTTACAAAAAGGCTTGACTTAGGTTAGGGTGAACGGGTAAAAAAATAGCAAAATCATAAACTTCGCATTTTCACTTTGCAAAAAGGCTTGGCTTAGGTAAACGGGTAAAAGAAGCATTAGCTTTTTAAGACGGGTAATTGAAAAAAACGTTAATTTTTATGTTTTTATTCAATCTTACTTCACATACAAAAAGGCTTGACTTAGGTTAGGGTGAACGGGTAAAAAATAGAAAAATCATAAACTTCGCATTTTCACTTTACAAAAAAGGCTTGGCTTAGGTAAACGGGTAAAAAAGCATTAGCTTTTTAAAACGGGTAAATGAAAAAAACGTTAGTTTTTATATTTTTTTTCATTTTTACTTCACTTACAAAAAGGGGTGCCTTCGGTTAGGGTAAACGGGTAAAAATAGCAAAATCATAAACTTCGCATTTTTTATTTATTTGAATAACATTAAAAAATATTGTATTGTAGGCGACTTCACTGCAGCACAAGGTAAATTTTCTTCAGGGTTATTATTCAGTAAACGTTACTGTTTTTTCTTTCTAAGTCAATGCCACTTCACCAAAAAGGCTTGGCATTGATTAAGCCACATACGCTCGGGTCAATTGGCTAGTCTATTATACTAAAAATGCAATTTGTCTGTCCCTGTCATTTTCATGAAATTTGAATTGGCGCTCATTTTTGCTATTTAAGAAAACTTCATCTCAATTTCCTTAACCTATTTTTATTAATGCCAGTTGAGATTGTTTTTTTTCAAAACGTCTCTCATCATATAGCTGAAGTCATCATGATACTCTTTGGTCAACAGAGACAGTTCAGCGCAGCATAGGCAAATGGAAGCGTGGCTGATCAAAACTTGATGATCGACTGGGAAAAATGTAACAAAACCGTCTTTGAAAAAAGTTTGAACTTTTTTGTTTTTAAAAATCGGGTTGCAAAACGCGCATCGACATCGGCATTGCAATTGCAAGTTGCACTTTTGATTCAAAACAACGTATTCAACTTCAACAATATTTAATTTCAACGTAACGCACGATGGGCAACTGGCAATTGTTGCTGCTCAAAACTTGACGAGCGACTGCGAAAGATGTGACAAAACAGTCTCTGAAAAAAGTTAGTTTTTTAATTGGGTCGAAATGGTATTTACCATTCATTTTCACTTTGCAAAATGTTTGGGTCATGTTGGGGTAAACGGGTAAAAGAAGCAATGACTTTAAAACGAAATTATAAACGTCACTTTTTTGTTTATTCTATTCATTTTTCACTTTAGAAAAAAGGCTTGGCTTATGTTAGGGTAACCGGGTAAAAGAAGCATTAGCTTTTCGAAACGGGTATTTTTTAATGAAAAAAACGTTATTTTTTTCAATCTTACTTAACTTACAAAAAGGCTTGACTTAGGTTAGGGTGAACGGGTAAAAAAATAGCAAAATCATAAACTTCGCATTTTCACTTTGCAAAAAGGCTTGGCTTAGGTAAACGGGTAAAAGAAGCATTAGCTTTTTAAGACGGGTAATTGAAAAAAAACGTTAATTTTTTATGTTTTTTTTCAATCTTACTTCACATACAAAAAGGCTTGACTTAGGTTAGGGTGAACGGGGAAAAATAGCAAAATCATAAACTTCGCATTTTCACTTTACAAAAAAGGCTTGGCTTAGGTAAACGAGTAAAAAGCATTAGATTTTTAAAACGGGTAAATGAAAAAACGTTTGTTTTTATATTTTTTATTCAATTTTACTTCACTTACAAAAAGGCTTGCCTTCGGTTAGGGTGAACGGGTAAAAATAGCAAAATCGTAAACTTCGCATTTTTTATTTATTAATACATTAAAAAATATTGTATTGTAGGCGACTTCACGGCAGCACAAGGTAAATTTTCTTCAGGGTTATTATTCAGTAAACGTTAATGTTTTTCTTTTCTAAGTCAATGCCACTTCACCAAAAATGCTTGGCATTGATTAAGCCACATACGCTCGGGTCAATTGGCTAGTCATCATAATACTAAGATAATAGTGGTGTCCGTGTCACTTTTTTGCAATTTGAATTGGCGCTTATTTTTGCTATTTAAGATAGCTAAATCTCAATTTCTTAACCTATTATTAATAATGCAAATCATTTTCTCAAAAACGTTACTCTGTACTGCAAATCATTTTCTCAAAAACGTTACTCTGTACTGCGAAGTCATCATGATACTCTTTGGTCATCCGCGACAGCGCCTTAACATACGATCGACAATTAATGGCAATTGTTGCTGTTCAAACTGACCGAAAGCGAAAGATGAAAGAAAACCAACTATGAAGAATCATTGCAATTGTTTTTTTTAATCAGGTTGCAAAACGACATCGAAATTGCAAGTGCACATTGCACTTTGCTTTCAAGACAATATTTTTCATTATCATTTGGTTAAACAGTTATTGCAAAACGACATCGAAATTGCAAGTGCACATTGCACTTTGCTTTCAAGACAATATTTTTCATTATCATTTGGTTAAACAGTTATTGCATGAGAACGTTTTCAAAAACAGAAAAATGTTGAAAAGTTATTGCTTAAGACTTTTTCAAAAACAGAGAAGTTTTATCTAAACAACTCAACTAAAAAAATTAACTGCAAAATCAAATAAACGGGGTTTGTTAATGAAGTGCGTGATAAACTAAAAATCTGATTAGAAAGCAAGATGGCTTTCAAAGCAGTTATTTGTTCATTTTCACTTTGCGAAAAGGCTTGGCTTATATGTTAGGATATACGTTAAGGTATAAAAACAGTTTTTTTAATGTTTTTTTTTATTTAAACGTCATTTTTTACATTTTTTGTTAACTTTTTTGTATTGTCACTGTACAAAAAAGGATTGGCTTGGAGCAGGGTGAACGGGTAAAAAACATAACAGCAAAATTATAAACTTCGCATTTTAAATTTGTTTTTAACACGCGGGTTTAATTAGAAATGTGTCAATTTCAAAACCAAAATTTCAAAATTAAAATTACATTACATTCAAAAACGATTTTTATAAAATTATACTTTTTGTCGTTTCAATTCAACTAACTTTAAAATCGTTTTACATATTTTTAACGGGAACAGCAATTAACCATTGGTGATTTAAAAAGATTTTTTAACTTTAAAAGGGAATGCAGTAAAGATTGTGTTCCGGATCAGAAGATTGTTTTTGATCATTTGAACGCGAACGACTAAAGCAGCTCAAAATCAAAATGCAATGCATTTTTAGCACGGTTCAAAAGGCCAAAATCCACTCAAAAATAATAATTGTATTATCAGCTAACCGTGCCGTAGGCACGGGTCAATTGGCTAGTTTATTTAAGAGTTGTGAGCGAAAACAACTTGTCTGGTATTTTCGTCCGAAACTTGAACAGCAACATCAATGTAGTCACGAGATCCATATATTTTCCGCGATCTACCCCAGAACTGCGATAACTTCAATTCAGAAGTGAAACAGGAATAATCAAAACCCGACCTAGCGGCGGTGCCGTGCCACTGACGCCACTCAGTTGACTGATCTGCGAATGACTGCCAGTGCGCAGACTCGGCAGCAGATTCAGTTGACTGTGATAGCTGCCGAGGCTGACGGCGTCGCTGTTCTGTTGCTGTTGCTGCTTGTGCAGATGCGGATCTGGCAACGCGACATTGTTGTAGTTCATTTCGGTGATCGCCAGCTGACACGAGAAACTGAAAAATAAGCGAGAGAACAATGCAATTTATGCACCGCTGGAATGATTCGGCTATTTTTGACGCAGGAAAAGTAAATCAGCAAGTGGCGCACAAAAAATCACGGCAGCTAAAACTCGAAACATCACAGTTACACCGACCGAGCACTGTACAAATGGCGTTGGTCATCGATCGTTGACAGCAGCATGCGCAGGCCAAGTGTTGTTCGCTCAACGAACCACCGCGCATCGTCAGCAATCGACGGCAGCCATTGCAGGAATCTATCCAAAAAAAGTTTTTTTTAGAAACCAGGGACGTCCATTTGAATTCAACTCGAGGTAAAAAAAAATTTCCGATAATGCCTGCATCCCTTTCAAAAAATATATTCATAAAAAGCATTGCAATAAAGTCGACAGTCGTAACGATTGAAACTCACGTATTACCGCCGTTCTGGTTATATTTCGTTCGATCGGAAAAACTTTATCAAACAAAACTCCAATAATTGATGACGACGCACTTGACACAAGCGGTGTAGACGAACTCAATCGGGATCATGTAAGGCAGCGTGAGATACTTGAACAGACGAACGGGACAACTCGACAGGATGTAACCGAGCAGGCCAGCAGCCGGAGCGTTCGCGTTCGCTAGGGCTGAAGCAACACGGGTAAAATACTGACAAAAAGTCTCGTTGAGAGAAACCTGAATATTCATGTTTCAACTTCGCTCATAGGACTTCCACCCCAACAATGCGTCAACGAGCAAAACCGAATGAAACAAACCAAAAAACTGAAACCCAGCAACGAACGTTTCTGTACGACCGAGGGCAGCTGCGGTCTCGGCGGGTCATTGGACGCTTCACGACACGTTTCACACTCAGAGTCGGTGGTGTGCAGATTTCGGTGGTACAAACGTCGGCTTGCAACCTTCAGTGGCGGAAAGCAATTGAGTTCAACCGAGCTTATAACATACATACGAGCGAAATAATACAACCAAACCACGTTCCAAAAACCTGCGCGCATGTCATTTGTAATGGCTCGATGCGGCGACGCCTGACTTTCTTCAAGCACACAGAGCCTGACTTTCCTTGAAAATCAGGCGACCCATTGCTTGCGCAATTCCAAACCACCTGAACGCAATTTTGTAACAAAATTTGAATTTCACCCACCAGATTGCTGGTGGTCGCCGCTCGATGCGCGAGAAAGTTCGGCATCGTGCCGACGCGGCTGCGTTTATTGACGAGGCTGAGCGTTGACGCGGCGACAACGGGCGAACGCCGCTGCAGTTGGACGGCTGGCGGATGCGGCACGGATTGCGGGTCCTCGTACGAGTCTTGGCGTTGCGTCGACGGCGGACCGGAGGCGTACAGCTGCACTGGCGACGTGCACGCGTCCACCATGGTCTGCAAACGAATGATGATCGCTATAGAAACATGCAGTCAGTGACGTTTGTGCGATGGTTGGTACTGGGGGAACCAAACAGCAAAGGCAGTCAGCAGTGAAAGCACGCTGAGCGTCCCGCGGATGAAGGTCCCGCCACGAGAAGGGGTCAGCCTCTAAGTTTCACTCTGTCCTGGAGGCACCACCAGTGCTAATAGGACATCAACCTCGATTTCGGTCGCTATATTATCGAAAGGCAGCGAATCGAAAATGTCTTTGCAGAAAGCGTGGATAATGGGGAACGAAAATGGGTCATTCTCCGTGGAGTATATCGAACCCCTTTTAGTTTATCGCCCGAGTCCTTCCACAAGCCACGGAGGCTAATTCACTTGAACATTTCACACCAAACATCGCTCATACCCGAGTGGTGGCCGTCTGTGAGCACGCTGCCGCCGTCGGCTGCTGACAGCTGTGATACCGCGGCGGCAACAACGCCAACTGATCGCCAGAGTCCGTGTCGTCCGACTCATCGTCGTAGTCGTCGTCGTGGCCGAGCGCAAAATCAGCGCCCGTCTCAGACGAATCAGCGTCGGCCAGGCGAAGACCGGCGGTGCCAGCGATCATCGACTGTGCGTTTTTGTTGATGCTTGTGCTGTCGCCAACTTCATCGTGGATCAGCTGTTCGGCTGCGGACGGCACCCGAATCGAGGTGCGCACTGCCAGACAGCGAGCGCAGTCGACGAAGCCTGAAGGGAGAGAAATTGATTTGAAGCATGGGCTTTCGCGGTTTTTTTACCGCACCGCAAGATCAAGTGGAGTCACAAATAGACCAAAAATAGATTTTACAACATGGTGAAAAACAACGAGAACAAAGCTACCACAGCCCTTTACCAGACAAACAAAAACCGACCGAACCGACCGTTGCTAGCAAGGAACTTGAGCGCGTCCTCGAATCCCTGTCGACACATACGACCCATCACCTCCGGATGCGGCGGAAACAGCGCGACGGTCAATCGGTACAGATTGCGAGCGGTGAACCGAAAACTGGTGTTGCTCATCTCGAAGCCGAGCCAGCTGGCCGAGTCTTCGTCGGCCGGACAGATGTCGGACTCGCCGCTGAACGGCGACACCGTGACCACGTTCAGGCCGTCCAGCGTCGGCTGGTTCAACGACAGACCGCCGTCGATGTACCGCTGAATTGGGACATGCAGTTGCTTGTTGCTAAACTTGTTGGTGTAATTTCTTTTCTTTTTTATTTTCTTTGGTAATGTTAATTTTCTTAACAAATGAATGTAGTATATCCGATTCATCCAATGTGTCAGGTTAGAAATGACATGCACTAGTCCCGCACAGCGCAGCAATTCGGACTTTCAGTTTGGCTGATTACGTTACGTGAAGAAATACGCTAAGAATAAGCCAAACTGAAAATTCTGGTGCTTATGCATGAGAAACATACGTTTTTAAATCGATTGACGTCATTTCGGTCTGACATGTTCAAAAGTCTACAATAGCATTCCACGGCACAAACGGCTTATTGTCCTGTATAGGGTTAGGGGAAAAAAAAATCCGGATTTTTTTTTTAAATTAAAAAAAAAATTTTTTTTTTAAAAAAAAATAATTTTTTTACAAGTTAGGTTTGTTCGAAGCGTCTCGTCGAGCTGAGTTCATCTAGACTATTTTCAGAACGATCCGGAAAACTATAAGAGCGAAAATCGTGTTTTATTGAAATTATGTCCATTTCATAGAGGGAAAGTTGCATTTTCAACAGTAAAACAGGACAATTTTCGACGTGTACTTGAATATTGAACCGTTCTTAGTTGTTCCTCTTTAGAAAATTACCAAAATTTGACTGTGTTCAAAAATTCCTGTTTGCTGTAGCTAAGTCGGCAACCCCTGTCGACCCGGTCGCCCCCCCCCCCAAGACACTTACTTTCAGGTTCAACCAGCTATGCTATCTGCCACATGGCGAGAGCCCACTCTTCAAATCATCGTATCGAAAACACGTACCATGATTTCGCGATCACGTTGCGGGCAACGGACAGACGCAAGTTTAACACGTTAGTTCAGCTCAGCACGCAAGTTTTAACATGTGGCCATGTTATCGGGTATCTGAAAAACGGTCGTGTGATGTGGTATTAACCAACATCCCCGCTCCAATTGTTTAACAATATATCGCACAACTCCATTGTAGACCTATAACGTACGCCAATCAACAAGATATCATGTTCATCTCATGGCCTACCGACTGAAAAAACATGTTCTAAGTTGCAAGAAAACGATTTCTGAAACGATATTTCAATTCAGTTAAGTCATTTCAACGCTAAAAATTGACTCTAGAAGTCATCCAAATCGAAAAACATGGAGTACGTCGGTCAAAATGACCAAATAATGACATGTACCTAAGCACACAAAGAAGTTGGGAAGAAAATTTGGTTTGAACTTTCAAAAAATTATGCCATAAATCGAATTTTCAGAGCAAAGTAGAAGAAAAATTTTTCAAATTTTTTTTTTTAAGTTTGAAAAAAAAAATTCAAATTTTTTAAAAAAAAAAACGAAAAAAAAAATAAAAAAAAATTTTTTTTCAAAGCCCCTAACCCTAGTCCTGTACTACACAAAAAAGCCTGAACAGGAAAAAAACGTAAAAACCGTTGAACTCACCACACCCCGAAGGGTCGGCGGCACGGTGCCGCAGTAGAATGGAATGAATGCGCTGCAGATCAGAGCCTGTAAAAACAGAGAACAAAGATAAAGGAACAAAAATCACATATGATTCATTCGACCCCGTTTGTCTTTCCGGGAGAATATGAACGATTTTGAAATTTGGGCTCTCGATGAAATTGGGACTCACACGAAAGCCCATATATCCGGTCGTATTCTTGTTTTTATTCACAGAACGATACGATAATATCCAGAGAAAAAAGCAGAACAAAGACAAGCGCAAAACAGCGCGGAGCTCTGTAATTGGCACTTGGCAGATAGGGAGCTGGAAGGCAACGTAATTCGGACCATCTCACAGAAATGTGCGTGAAAGCGAAAAATACACGACTGATATGGTAATAAATAGCTTCGTCTGTGTAATCGTTACGTTACCGAAGCTGAAACAAAGACGCAGCGGTCCTTTTCTGTATGAATATTAGCCTATCATGTTCAGAACCAGCCCAGGAAAACGACACAGGGCCTGGAGCGCGCGCCAGCGACATATCAAGCGTTTTTATCAGTGTTTATTTATGCTGCACAGCTGTTACATTCTCTTTTTCTCTCGTTCGCTTCTACTCGCTCTGTTGCGATCCAGTCACGGTTGCTAGCAAAAAATATCGAACGGATGACAAAAGTGGGACAGTAAAATTTATTCTGTCGTTATGATGCATAATTTCTCATCGAAACAGAACTAATGAATAAAATCAAAATGACGTCCTGTTTCCAGCCGACTAATGGAGCCAAATGTGAAACAACTGTTTCCTCAGGACGAAATGACATGACGATAACCACAAATATTTTTGTACCCAACTTTCCGCTGAAATTAAAAAGCACTAAACGCGCCACAAGAGGTTATCAAGAAGAAATAATGTAACTATCTCGGCTGTCAGCTATTGTTGTGGTTTATTGCGGTTTCACGAAGAATATGTGCTGTGAAAAAACCAGTTCGACCACGTAACCATTAAGACGACAGCAGAGATCTCATAATGGA
The DNA here is from genome assembly GCA_030248135.1 of Theristus sp. LFF4_11. Lineage (NCBI taxonomy): Eukaryota > Metazoa > Nematoda > Chromadorea > Monhysterida > Xyalidae > Theristus > Theristus sp. LFF4_11. The sequence continues at coordinate 55,121 of JASANC010005442.1, forward strand.
CGGAGTATGTGGGCGAAGAAAAAAGTGGCTATGAGAGTGGAGACGGAACGGATGCAGATGGAAACGTGGCAATATGCGGCCGGACGGACTGAGATTGATGCAGTGACACGGGAGGAACGTGCGTAAAAATTGATGTATGCTGCTCACACTGCGTCACACATCACCGCAAGCGCTGCCGGGCGCCATTGTTAGCAAAAGTGCTCAGCACTAAGCTGCATGCGAACGAACGCACGCACTTTGTTCAATAATGGAGAACTAACGACGTTGTGAACGGAGAAAAAATTGCATCAGGTACACACACCCACAAAAGATCAGCGGGGCATTACAGCTTTCGAAATGAATGATATTCCGTACAGTGCCCTCCAGAGAGACAACACGGCACACAAGCAACATTGGTCAGTGAAACTAAATAGCATGCAGAATGATTAATTAGCAACATGTTGTGTGTAGTTATTCGGTCGATGGTTCACTCAACAATCGAAGTCGTACATATATTTCAGGTCTGAAGGGAGCGCGCGCCCGGTGAAATTCCGTTGAAATGGGTACGCACACACAGACGACGACACAGCAATAAGGCCGGTACAGCTGTTTCGAATTTATGCATTTTGTCAGCGCGTCACTGCCGAAAACTGTGCGCCGTAACAGACACTTTGCAAGCGGCACAGTACATCGACCACAATTAATGACATTTATAGCAGAATATAAAATAGTAATTTTTAACATTTTGTCGCACAAAGGCAGTATATTTAATCGCTGCGTGATAGTTTAAGTAGAACACTGTTTGTTGTGGCGTTTCGTCTGGTGTGCACAGGAATGATTCAATTGAGAAGCAACTGAAACGACAGAAATCAACAGACGAACGAACGAACGAACGAAAATGTTCACCAATCTTTCGAGCAACATTTTACAACCACACCACCCTGTTGTGGTTGTCAAAAAAACAGTTGAAAACATATTAAAAACATGGGTCTTCGTTCACCCTCAGATGCACATGCTCTAAAAAACTCAAAAACCTAGAGCGAAAGTTAAAAGTCAATGACAAAAACCCACATTTTAACAACCTCCGCAACAACAACACGATGTGCATCATGCACAACATCGAACTGGACTGGACAAACCGGTATGCAATGAATGGATTGTTGAACGCAACAAACAAAATGTGCAAAACAAGCACAGCAACATATTGCTTGCTCGGTAACAGTGTGCGTTGCAACAAAGCCACTGAATAAATACGTCATGATACTGAATCAGTTCAACTGCATGACTCGGCATGTCACCGCCAAGCCCATTTGCGCAAAAAATCACGGACATATCAAATATTTTGTTATGATATGACGATCGTGATGCATGCGATTGTTTCGGTGACTTCTGTATCAATCCGGTATATGTGTCTTGCTGCTCCTCCATCAAGTGAGCGTTGAACATTGTTCAGTTTTGTCATTTCCGTATTTAAAAACGATTGTGTTCGTCTGTGTGATTGAGAGTTGCTGCTGTGCTGTGAATCGAGATTAAAGAAGCAGAATATGTTCTGTGTTACATTGTAGCTGAATTATGCTGACGCACAGACGTTAGCAGATAGAATCAATAACCGCAACAACAATCAAGGTTCTACAGTTGAGCAAAATAGTTGAACTTTTGCAGACATACACACACGCATGTACACAATGCACACGTGCGTGTGTGTTTGTGTGTGCGGCAACGACCGTGTGGAGTCTATATGGTTGGGCTGGCTGACAGCGAAAAGAAGAAAAAACAGGCAAGCAGCAAGCGAACTCACTGTATCTATGTACGTGTGTGTACATGTAGCATATAGAGAATACACATGTAGACAGCTGTAGACGGGCTGGTGTACACACACAAATGTACACGCAAAAACAGAGATGCACACAAAACGAGTTTCGGTACTGTCACTGTGCTGCTGCTAGCTGATACAAGCGCACATACACAGTAAAACGTGAGCGTGAGTATTGAGCGTGCATAAAGCGCAGCAGTGGCGTGTGTTTGTGTGCGTGTGCGTTCGACAGTAGCACCGTGTGTTCACATACTACGGTCGCTCCGCCCCGGTCTACGGCCAAGCGAGCACAGGCGGCATTGGGCGCTCTGGTATAGTATTTGCGGTTACCGTCATCACATCGTGCACGGCTCGTATCGGCACAAAACCATAACACACACAGAGACACACAGCCGAGAAAACAGACACAGAGACACAAGTCGACGTATATTGCTGTAGCGTGCACAAGCCGTACACATGTGTATTCACATATACGTGACGTCTGTTACACAACAAGCGCATTGAAAGAGCGAGAAAAAACCGCTCGCTTATGCTTCTGAATTGAACGACACACACAGAGCGGATGCTGTATTGCGCTGCGGCAGGCAGTGTGTGCGGCAAAAGGGTGCTTTTGCGTTGCTGGGCAAGCCAGCAGCACACATGCACACACACGCAACGCATGCTCGCCTGTCCGCGAAACACACGCGCGTTCATGTGCGCGCTGCAGAGACGCTGTTAAAACATTTTTTCGATCATTTGTAACTTTTATCGGGCCATACTGTTCGGCGTTACAGACTAGACAGCGCTTTTTGGATGTAAATCGAAATCATCCGTACACAAGCACACGGTGGTAAATTGTTTCAGATTCTTGACAGATTCCCACCGCGAGATACTGCATCTGAGCGGGCAGGTGCAATTTTGTCAGATAATGTGCTCTGAGTAGATGCAAAACCGGACAAACACTGCCGAACATTGTTGTTCATGAAGAATCATGCAAATCGCGCTCACACCGACAAAGCGCAACAAATAAAACCCTATCAGTAAACGCGAATAACGCATGATGGGTTCGCCAGAAAATGACAAATCTGCACACTACGGGAAAAAAACGGTGTGCTGAAGCGCAGCAATAACGCTGCGAGAGTTTTTCCGCGCAGTCAACGTACAGCGCGGCTAGCGCTGCTTCCAGTCCAGCTGTCTGTCGTGTGTGTGTGTGCTTATGAGCCAAAAGCAGCTTAGGCGCGCTGGCGTCTCTATAGACGGCGGAGCGCGAAATTTTTTCGCGTGTGTTCTGCTTCAATCCAACCGGTTTTTTCCTAAGGTGGTCCTGCGTGGTTCTTTATCAGAATCAGCTGACTGAAATCACACCACCGGTGATCTCCACTGCTTCCAAGCCCATGGCTGTTGTGTCTTCTTTCATCAGGACTCGTGCCCTGTTCGCCTATCTAAAATCCGATATACTAAATTCCATGAAAATTTATGGAATATTTCTTTCTGTGTGATTTTATCAGACGCACCCTTTGTTTGTAACTTTGACAATGTGTGTCCGGTTTGAAGCTGTGGGATTAACTAAATGGCTTTCAATTGTGAGTGCTGTTGTAAACATTGAAAATGGAAAACACAAGCAGACAGTTGACCCGTCGGTGAAAAAAGTATGGTTGCATGGATGAAATATGAAACAGCGATCGCTAGATTAGAATAAAAAAGTGCTTTCAGCGAATCCGTTTCCCTCATTGGTCTACTTGCAAAATAATCTCACAAAGCCAGGAAATTAAGTCAGACATTTGCAGCTTATTTTTACTGTTTCAGGAAGTTCTGAGCGCAGTCGGAATGAAACCGCACAGTTTTTCGTTGTCAAACAAAAAAACAGACAGAATAAGACGTACTACATGAGTAAAAATGTGAAGCGTTTCCTGAAAGTAACATTATAACCGAGAACCAATGAACACCTTTTCGATGTCTCAGCACGTCTCACAAAATGTTTCGAATGTGATTGCAATGCGGAAAAACAGTTCCACAAGGTGAGAACAGTGAAAATAGGAACAGATGCTTCGATGTTTCGCGAATTATACTGCATTAATCAACGAAACCAAAAGCACCTCCTAAAAAGGTGTGCAACAAAACCGAACACAATGGAACATTTTCAAGAAAAAAATTGTCCAGACGACAGAGAACGATTCTTCTTCACACAAAGCAGCACACACACACACATTCAACGAAACACCCACAAAACCATATGGGCTGCGTACAGTTTGCATACAGCGCTGTTACGTCTGGGACGCCACCAAACAGACACACAAACTCGCGCAGCATTTTACACACATACACACAACACGTTTTGGTCGTTGGCTTTTGAGCGATGTGAAAGCAAAATACACACCATTTTACATGTATAAAACAAACCCAGAAAATGAGAGCAAAACGCAAGAGCGAGAGAAAGAGAGAAACAGATAGCAGACGAGATAATAAACGAAAAACCGAACAAAACACTGAACCCCTGAAAAAACTAGACGGACAAGCTGGCTAGCGTTCGAAGACTGGCACTGTGTCTGTGCATCGATGAGCGCTGGCGGTGCAATGTGGCTAACTGCGCTCCGCTGTTTTGATAACATGATTTTTATGTTTTTTGGATTTGAAATTTTGAGTCCAAAACAAAAAAAAACATGAAAAATAATTTGATCGAAGCCAAAACGAACCAAATCGGAAGATTACAAATTTAATTCTTGAAATCAGTTCTTGGTTCAAAGCTTTTCAGATTAAATTTTTTTATGACCGTCACAACAAATGTTGCCAGTTCCACATTATAATTATTTATGATGCCATATCTTGGCTGCATGGAAAAATTGCTACGTTAATTCTAGGGTTTGAAATTTTCAGTCTGCTTGGTCAAGTCAAGATCAAAAGAATATGAAATTGCTCGTGCGTGGATTTTTTGTTTTGGCTTTTGAGTTCGAAGACGAGGAATCGGACAACAGCAGATATTGTTCTTTCTACATGAACGTCAGTTGGCGCTATTGCACAAGCAAGCGCCTGAGTGCGCGAAATCTAGCTCTCGAATTCAACTATGACGGGCACGATAAAAATCATAAATATCACGAGCAATGATGGGCGGCAACGGACAAGCAAAACACGCTGAAAGAATGCACCGAAAAAAACATGCACACAGACGAGACACAAGCAAACAGTTCACGTTCCGTTTGCGCATCATGTGCATTATTAGCGGGACAAGAAAGATTGGCTTTCGCTTTTTTGTCATTTCAAAATCAGAACAGCACGCACGCCCACTGGACCTAAAAAAGTGAACGACTTACGTATGATAACAGAACCGAACAACCAGAAACGGAACGGTGTGATGGTAGAAATCAGAGTTTGATTAATGTCGGTTTTATGAGTCTTTTGTATCAAGGACAGGCGAGGTGGGTTTTGCAAAGAAACCATAAACTTATCTTTTTTAGATTTCGATTTTTGACAATATGGTCTGATAGTGTTTGTGGTTTCACCCTGCGTGACTACAACCGCGATGTTACAATTGTCAGTACACAGTTCATAAAGCTACAACTTCTACTTTTACGCACATGCGTGTTTTCAGCACGTGAACATAAGCCTACCCAATTAGCTATGAGGTTCTATTACTGCGGCAGTACAACAAGCATACAAGCAATCAGCTGTGCTTGCTGCCTGCCGTAATTTCAAATGATTTTTACAGCCTTTTACAGCAAAAAACTGGACTAACATGCAGTTCAAAAGTAGGACTAAAAGTACTGGTTCATTTCACACTGAGACCGTTTTTGTAATAGGTTTTTACTAGCAAAAAGCTGAACAGACGACACGACACGCAAGTTATCATATCCATTTGCGCTGTCAAAACGGTATTAGTAAAAAGGTGATCGTGACCGTGAAAGAAACACGCGAATGGCAACCGAGAAATTGAGATGCAAGGAACTGGATCCGAAACCGCTAGCAATCAGCGTGATCGGGCACTTTGAAAAAAATCCAAACCAAACTTGCTACTGGAGCAACAACCGGTGTATCACTGTTGTCCCACCTGAATCAACTCCATCTTCGTGTGGTACTCTGACACGAGCACGTTGCGTCCGTCCGAGAATCGCGTCAACGAGATGAACAGACGGCCGGTGACCATTCGGTGCGCGTCTGTCGGCAGCATTTCGTCGAGTGCGTTGCGCAGCATGCCCATCAGATTGAACGACGGACGCAGCGGGCCCAGTGGCGTGCTGCGCGCCTGCAATGCGTCCAACGGGGTCAGCAGCGGTGGTACGAACCCCTGACGCGTCTTATGAGTTTGAATACGTGATCATGCAGGCTTCCATGTCATTTCACACGACTTCGTTCATGGAGCAAACAAACGATTTTTCATTTCTATGTCGCAGAGAACACGCGTGCGAAATGCGAAACACACAACATGTGAAATGAAAACGGCTCCGAACGGGCCCAGTCACGTTGAAGCACGTTGAATGGGTGCGAAACTGAAAAACTTGAGTTTGGTTGTAATGACGCAACGTTCAACCGTCAGCAAGGTCATCACAATGCAAACCGTTGGTATACAACAAACACCAAGCACACTGTGCACGCTTCGCCGACCTGTATGACCAATTTCAAGGTGTCTGTGGTCGCCTGTCCCAAGCAGCAGTCGCACATCAACGCGGCAGCGACCAACGCGCCAGCGGAGCACCCGAGCATGCTGGCCGACTTGACGGCCTCCGGCACGTACTCCTTCACTGCGGCCGCAACGCCCACGTGGTAGATGCCGAGGAAACCGCAGCCGGCGAACGACAGGTTCACTTGGTAGCACGACATTGCTTCGGCCGAGCGTGATTGCGATCGACGGCTCAGTTTTTTATTTGATTTTTGTTTGACTGCGATATCGATATTTTCGATCACCCGCAACTTTCAGTAGCACCAATGTGAGTGTTCAGGCGATAATTGATTTCTTTTGTTTTCTGTCGTTGCTTTATTAGTTCAATCTCTTGATGTATTGCTGTTAGTTTTGGAAGACGCCACATGAAATGACTGCAAAACTTGAACCTGAAAAATGTTTGACGATTTTTTCGAAATGATTTTCGAACAGGATCAGACAATCAGACATCGTTAGAACAGAATTGAAGGTCTCCGTTTGATACGCTGTTCATGCAGTTTTATCGGAGTTCCTGCGGTTCGCGAAATAAAATGAAATGAAATGAAATGAAATGAAATGAACAGAAGCAAAAGTAAAAAAAGATCGAAGTTCAAACACTAGTAGTATCCAATCAGTAATTTTGGCAGGTACTCCAATAACCTGGTACGAAACACGTGATAAAATAAGAAAGCAAGGGTGGATCCGGGGTGACTTTTTATCAGTGGTAGCTGATAACTAAGCAAAAAGAGACAACATACACATGTAAGAGAAAGTAAAGGGCACAGGTTGTGGACTGTGCACACTGTTGGGCTCACTCATGCAAGGTTGGTTCCGTGATAAAAAGTTTCATTTTATGCAGCCAATCATGTACCATCTTTTTGCTGCTAAACTGTTGAGTGATCTTACCGCAACGCGAACGCAAAAAAATCGAAAAGTGCAAAAAAAGAAAAGAGAAAAAGATTCTTGAAAACACAGCTGGCACCAGCGTTTTCTCGCGCACGTTGTCAGGCACAAAAATAAAATCACGTGATTCAGCCAAACCAACGTAAACAAAGCAGCCACCACACACAAACGAAAAACTACATTACGTGGAAAAAGTGCATTATTTGCAACGGTAAGCGCGTGTGGTGTGTTGTTGACAGCCGACACGCACTGGCAAAAATAAACCTTTTCCGCGAGAATTCCAAAAAAACCGTGCACTTGAATGGATATTTTCGTTTTATTCAATGAAGTAAATTTGGCCATCAATTGTGGTATGATACCGGTGTTGTTTCATAATCAGACAGAGTAATAAAAGCTAAGCGAACATAATTCACAAGCAAAAATATCAAAATATCACAATGCAAACAGAGAGAAAAACATTAAGAGTAACCCGATATCATTGTATGATGGCTATCGGAAATCCCAGGATTTCAGTTCTGCAAAATATTCTTTCGGGGTGAAGAACGGCTTGTCGATTAAGCTGAAATGAACAAAACAATAAATAAAATTTTGATAACACTTCAGGAAAACCGTTTTTCCAGCTTCATAGTTTACCTGACAGCAACGTCAGAGCACCAGGGGCATTTCTCGGCCAAGATGTGGTCCACTTTTGCTTGCAACTCTTCTGTTGACCGGTCACGTGACGCTGATTCTGGTTTACGGTCGCCGACGCCTGTTTCGTCAAGGCGGCCAGCAGCAAGCAGGTTCGCCTGCTTCAGTTTGTCCAATTCATCGAATGCTTCCTGAACAAAAAACATTTATTAGTGTCGTAATGCCGCCAGCTAATAGGATCAATCAGTGCACCCATGATTTTAAATCCAACCAATCAAGAGTGTAAGTATAGAAAAAATGTAATTCACCGACGACAAATGCTGCACGAGTTCTTGTTCGATACAGTCCACATGGAATGTGTGTCTGCACGGGAACGCGTAGAACGGACGAGTCAGTGCGGGCGTGTTGCACGTGCCACAGTGGTCGTCAGCACGCACAAGCACAAACCTGCAGAAAAAAGGTGAAAAAATACTGGCGTTCGTTATCCTTTTCGACAGAGAAAGAAGAATTAGTTTTGTGACTGAAGCGGCAACTCAAAATGTTCATCTGTCGCATATACAAGGGAAGGGACGCGGCAATCACGTCTGCAGTTTTTATTTCAGTTTTCTGAATGAACCAAGATTCTCTGCAGTTTATTTCTATATCACACTCAATTAGTTGATTGGTTGGTGACCACGTGATGCATGCATTCTGTGCAGACACTGCTGTGGAGGCGGAGTCTGTCTTTCTGCGCAGGAATGCATGTATCACGTGGTCACCAACGAATCAGCTAATTGCATACGATATAGAAACAGACAGACAGTGTCCGTGATCGTGCACAGACACAAAGCGTGCACCTGCTCTTCAAAGCCTCCATGTCGTCAGCGATCATGCGCGCATCATCGACGGCCTCTTTCATCTCGTGCTGCAACTGGCGTATCCGACCGGAATGCTCCTTGAGACATTCGCAGAGTGACTCCTTGAAGTGGTCGATCGTCGCGAACTCCGGAAAGAACGCCAGCATGTCCTGGATCTTCAGAAGGCCGCCGGACTGTCTCAGCAGATCCATGCACACGGCGACGTCCGACTCGGTGTCGATCACGTGACGTGCTGCACGTGGACGGTGCTCGTAAATGCATGGGATAATGTCACCACGTGACGTGGCCATCAAAGTGAATTTACGCATGACCTCACCAACCAGGGCGGACCGCGTTTTTTTCAATCAATTTTTCAATTTTTTCAATCACGTTCAGCCAGAAAAGAAATACGAAACAAGAAAGTAAAGCAGTTTGGTCGCGCGCGACACGTTATGCTGGATAAAGTTTCCAGCGCATTGGAGCGCAGGTGATAAAAACACGCCAAAAACAATCTATTCATCTGGAGACTGACATTTGATCTATCCTGAATTACGGCTTGTTGCTAAAGAGAATCGTCTGTCACAGTGCGAATCAGCAAAGACAAGTCAATGGTGATTATTATTATTATTGGTGCACACCAATTTTCAGCCACAGTCGCTTCTTCAGTCCATCATCCGCAGCGCCAACTTTTCCCGCGAAATTCAAGTGCGACGTCTCCTCAGCAAGCGAGTCCACCAGAAACTCGGTGAAATCGAATGGTTCCGAAGACGTTGAAACAGAGCGCCTCGCCTCGGACGCGCACTGGACGCACTGCTTTGCAAGGTCAACGAGATTGTGCTGAAATGCAGTCGCAAACGAAACTCTGGGTTGCGCAAATCAGACTGCTGGTATTAGTATCTTTTGTTTTTGTCTCGCTTCCGTTTTTAAAAAGGAAATTGGTTTCATACTTGATGCGGTAATTCAAAATCCCCTAAATGGCTTCGAGGACTCGGGTCACTTTAGAAAATTTCGTATCCACGCGCATAAATTACTTATTGATGGGTCAAAAAACTTCTCAGTTTGTTTAAATCAAAAAATACACAAAAGACCAACGTCAAGCGCCAAGTCAACCGCCTCCTCATATAACGCCATTGCCGTGTACACGTGAACGGATGCTTCCGTCAGACCTGAATAAATAAAGGCATTGAAATTATCAGACGCGCATACACGACAGCACAGCAGCGCTTGTGTGCGTGCGCGTTTGTTACGCTGAAAAATATCACCGTGTTATAATAACGATGCAGCGTCTGAACAGCAGGACTCTGGCACCCCGAGTATCACCAGCCGTTCCCGAACACCCACCTTTCTCCTTGCACAGCCGCAGCACATAGTTCCAGTCGGCACAACCAGTCTGCAGTGCACCCTCTGCGGCGTGTTTGCGCAGATACGCCAGCAGTTTCTCAGTGTCGTACGTGGCGTACAGGGTCAGCAGGAAGTTGTGCACGCTGGCGTCCGTGCAGCGTTGCTGGTGGACACAGTGCTCCAGGTAGCGCATTGCGTGCAGTGCCTGTGTGTTGGTGCTGCCGTGGGCACGTGTGGAGGTGCACTGGCTCCAATTGGGCACAATGGATTGGTCAAGCGCTCGTGGCAGCCGATCAACCACAACACCATTTCCCCACAATTCCCGTGTGACCGTGCGGTGGAGGGGTGCACCATGGTGCACTTGCCGCCATGCAGTGTATAATTTTTTCTTTAAGACCTGCGACTCAGTGCGCTTGTAGACGTGAAAGGAAACTAGTTTCAATCTTTATGTGGAAATTCAGAATAGTCGAAGTGATCCGCCCTTATTTAGCGCACTCGAATCCTTTTGTCAATTTTGAATTCCCGCGTCGTGCATGAGACTGCTTACCCATCTATGCGCGCATTGAGACGCGGGTAAAAATAAACGATATTACGTTTGTGTAAATCTTGGTCAGGCGAGCGCACAGCACGGCGGCAACGCCAAGTGCACCACGTTGCATTACACCGTAAACACGAGTGTATGTCACCGACAGACACAAACCGGTCTCCCGGCATAACTTCCCCATCATATCATTTCCCTACGGAGCGTTAACGCGACACCAGAACTTATCCTTGATGCAAGAAGGATGAGGAGACTCTCTCACCAGTGGCTTCTGATGGCGACACAAGAAAATGGCGGGCAGCAAATACTTCGGGCTCAACTCGTCGGCGCATCGAATCCATCCATCGACCAGCGACTGTGCGGCCACGGTGATCAGTGATGGGGAGTGCTTGTAGTACAGTTGGGCGGACATCTGAACTGGCAGTGTGGTGTTAGAGAAATGCAAAGAAACATTTGAGCAAGTTTGACAAAAAAATGTTGGAAATGCATGCAGTACATTTCGGCATTCGCACATGAAAATTGAAATAATTCAGCACAAATGCTGCGGTTTATGTACCGTTTGATTCAGCACCACGACCGCTTTCTTGTATTCGTTCTGCCGCAAATGCAGCTCGACCATTGTGTCATAATCTGAATAAGACATCAACTGATTTTTGCAAATCTGAAAAAACGAGTTCACTTTTTTTTAAAGTGTCAATTCAAACCAAGAGATCAGAAAAACAGCGACTAAACACCTTTCAGTATTTCCGCGACAAACAGCAATGCGTCGAAATCACCGTGATTCGTAATCAGTCGATACACAGCCTGGTGGTTACTGTGTAGGACTTCCTGAAACGTGTGTGTGTGAGAAAACAATTTTTTTTGTGAATGTGGTAGATTGGGCAAAACAAATAAAAATTAAATCGAACAGGGTAGATTGGACGATATGACCAATGCAAAGTCACTCCAATCAGTCCAATCAATGCATTGTCAAAAAATTTTTGCATGAAAAAAAACATTTTTCCATTTTTTACCACCTCTGGTTGTCCAATTCCAAACAGCAACCACCAACCAGCACATTCGGCCGTGTAACGAAGAATCGAAAGTCCTCTCTCAGCATTCGATACGTGCGCGGGTCGTAGGCCTGCTGTTTTGAAGCGCTCATTTTCGTCGTCCGTTTGTCAGCAGTCGTTGTCTTATGGTCCGGGGTTGCAACATCAGCGTTACTGGCCGTGGTTCCCGTTTTCGCTGCACCCAAGTCGGACAGCCACAATTCCAACAGCCAAAGCACCAACAATGATTGTTGCACTTTGTCCTGGCGAATGCAAAACAATCAGATCGACAAAATTGTATGGAGATTCTCAGCGTGCCAGTCTGGGATTAGATGTACAGGGGGGGGGGGGGGGCTCATACGCATACGAAACCACTAAAAACTGAAAAAAATGACCGGATAGACCTGTTGCTACTATCTAAATCTTACTGACGCGCTGAATCGAGTGGTGTACAACCAATCAGCGAAGTAAACCACTAAGCAGCACAAAACTCAAGAGTGCAAATTCAAACACAAACAGTCGGACTGAGTCTGTTGAGTTTGCTCTGTAGGAAACAGCGTAGTCCCAGACGACTGTCATCTTCCTTTGTGGTCGCTGTCTCGCTTCGTGCGGCTTGAGATTGATGACTTGATGATTGAGGCTGCGCTTGCTGTGATGAAAACGACGACGATTGGATGAAACGCAGTGCGGTGCGTTCGAACGGGGCACTGGTCAGCGCAAACAGCTCGGCGGCAGCGACAAAACTGAACAAAAGCGTTTCTTTTTAGTTTTCGGGTGTTGTAGTTGATGTGAGTTATTACCAATGATGGACTTTGCATGTCATTTGATTGACTGAATACACCGTGTGATGATTTTCCATGGGCAACAGGGCAACAGCAGCACTTCCCAATGCACACTGTGCTTTCTTCGAAACGAACCGCTTCTGTGTGATCAGATGCTCCGCCTGCCGCTGAAGAATCACGTCCAGTGCTCGTTCGTTTCCTGTCGCGAATTTTCTGGCCTTCTCAAACTCTCGCTGCTCCAAATAGATTTGCCAGACGTAACTGAAGAACAATGAACAGAATACAAAATTGAAGAGTGAGTTGAGTCAAACCGTTTAGGATCTAGCAGTGCATATGAAAACCGGATGCATTGCGGAGTGGTGCCAATTGGTTGATAGAACATCAGGAAGTCAATTAGCCGGCCACAGTGGATGTTTCGAACACAACAGCATGTTTTTTGCGTTTGATATAAGCCCAACCGAGCCTCATCGTCGGGTCGATATTTGAAGACGCTGCGCTCGGTGCACACCCAGACGATGCCGGACACCGGGTCACGTGACATCGAGACGACGCGACCGAATTTCTGTGTGTCAAAGGAGAGCTCATTGGTTGCACCATGCATGTGAGAACCAATCAGAGAACATAAATTCAAAACTAAACAAGCCAATCAGTTGGATTGTGTTGTTACCTGAGCGAACGTGTCCTCAAACATCACTCGCTCATTCAACACTGATACAGCAGTCAGTCGGTCGGAGTAGAGCAGCAAAACGTGGAATTCGGACAGCGCAACGCACACCGGCAACTCGGGGCGACCGTTCTTCTCGGGATAACTACAAAAATGATAAAAATTGGTTGGAATGCGATCGATGCCCAGTTGCAAATGTTGTAAACGCAGCAAAACCAAAGAACGCTGCTTTATCAGGAAAAGCGAACCCATGCAAAAAAATTTCAGAACACATTGGTTTTCGAGAGGGGCACACCAGTGATGAGGCTACCCTCTTCAGTATCTGATGTTGGCCAGGCCAAAATGCGGACAACCATCAAACAATTTGGTTGCTTTAGTGACTCGACCCATCGAACCATCAACGTGGCATATTCCAAGACAGCTTTTGAAAATATACGTTGCAAAGATTTGTGTTCTTCCAAAAAAGCCGAACCTGAACAGTTTCTCATCTGTGACAATTTTGGCGGCCTCCTGTTGCGAGCAGTCCAGCCTGCCGTACAACACGCCAACGTCGGTGCACCACGCAAACTGCTCCGGGGCTTCGTCGCCAATCGACGGATGCACGGACAACTGAGACAGCGAGTCCTCATTGGCCAGCGGATCGATGGTCTTTATCAAGGCTGAACAGCACACGATAAATTGCATTTGTTTTTTGATTCAAATAATTTGTTGACTGATATCATTGCGAGTGATATTCTGAACGTAACTGGGTGGGACTGGTTGAACACGCCGATTCATTTGACTGACATTGACACGATTTAACTCAAATCTGATAGCACATCCAGAAACATAATTGCTTCCGACAATTGTCCCCCAGTTTTCACGTGACAGAAACCAGTTTGCTTGCTTACCGTTATCAGCACCGGAAAACAGCGACTGCAGCTGGCACGTTTGACCGGAAGCACCGCTTTCTCCTGCAATGGAGCAGAATGTCCACAACCACAAAAACTACTTCATAAAAAGAAGAATGACAAAACCAAACACCAAATGCCAGTACCACCGGCCAATGCAGCCGAGAACGTATGGAAGCCAACGAGCATCGGTTGTTGCATCGCAGTTTGCTGATTGGCTGCTTGCGTGGTTGTGTGGTCGTCGCCGCTGTACGGGTGCAACTGGCCGGGGCTCACAACCAGCAACATCCAACGACCTTGAAAATTACGACCTTGCTAATTTTTTAACGGTTGCTGAAATCGCAGCGTGAAGAGCTACTAATTATTATAACACAGTAAAGCTGCAGTCACAAACACCGGCACACGCGCACTGCTATAGCGAATGTGTGTGCAGGCTTGTTCGCGGCTGTCGAGTGCACTGTCTTGAGGAAACCATACAACAGTCCAAGACACGTTTCTGATTGCCTGCCATAGAGCTGCATATCCTGAGGCCTGAGCTAACATCCTAACTTCAATGCATAAAAAACCTCAACGAATGTTTCCAACAGCCCAGCCATTCCGTTCGCTTCAGCCAACCTTGATTCGACCGATGCAAGCAGACACTGCCAATTGGCACGGCAGCATTTTTGTCGGCTGATGCCGTTCGTGTTGGCGTCTGATTGCGTCTGGCTGACGTCGACACTGGCGACTGCGAATAGTCCCCGCTGCTGTTGCTCACTGAATTCACGTTTACTGATGATTTGTTCGTCATTTCAGAGAAAAATAACTCTGCTACTTGAACTGCAGAATCGGTGGTTGAAAATGAAACGGTCAGATGTGAACATAAACGCAATTTACCATCGTCTGAGTAAGTGCTTGATTTCACGGCCGAGCTGCTGTCTGCCACTGAATGCATCGGTGGAACGGTGTACAGCTGAATGGAACCATGAAAATAATGGGTACAAAAGATTTGCAAATATGCTTCAGTTTACTTCTGGCCACGCATGCGAAAAGCAAAGCAAAACGTAATTTTTATTGCATTTGTAAATTTTGACGCGCGACGCTAGCACGTCCCGGGACACCCTAGGAACCGCCTTTGCACATCTCTGCGATGCCAGAATTTCAAACATCCATTAAAACTACCATCGCTACTGCACTAACCACTTTCACGTACAACAGATCGCCGTTCTGTTTGATTTCAGCTTCCATCAAAACACCTGTAAATAAAAAAAAACATAAAATCATTATTCTCTCACACCGCTCATCCACTTTCGAAACAACACCAACCAGTGGCAGTGCCGAGCACAATGAAGCCGGTGGTGCTGTCGTTCGACTGTTCATGATTCCAGCCGACTGCCGTGACCACACAGCCCTGAAATGAAGCAAAAGTCTGAAACTCCGCATGAAACACAGACTGAACACGCTGGAATCAATCTCAGTTCCGTCAGCAACCTTCAACTTCTTCAACGGCACCACATGCGTCGACCGCTGGTGCACGTAGTACACAGTGGCGTGCTGTGTGCTCACGAGCGCGTGTGTGCCGGTTGGGTCGGCATGCACGTGCGCGATGCTGTCCGTCGGCGGGCACGGCACGCTGATCGCTGCAATGCTCGCATGCTCACTGAGACAGTGTTCTCGCAAGGCTACTACGCTCATTGCATTCGTTTGTTGTCCAGTATTGAACTTTGCTGGTTTATTGTGGGGTGGTATGGAGAGCTGAGCGGGGCGCCTTGCAACGGGAGAGTGCAAACTACAACTAGGCAATAATACGCGTACTCGTCTCCTGATCGGGACGCTGCAAGAAGATGCGCAGCAGCGTGCGATTGGCGAGCGCCAGCAGGAGCACATTGTTGCAAGCGACCACGTGCGTCAGCCGCTCGGGCGACCTAACACGGATACACTTGTGACAGCAGTTTTGTAACAGAAGTGTAAAAATGCATCCAAAATCACAAAAAAATAATCACTTTTAGACAAACACACAAACCTGAAATTGATCAATTGCTTTGCGAATATTGGCGCGTCCCGCTCGCTCGAGTTATCGACCGATGGAACCATCTAGATGGATTGATATTTGAAAAACAGAATTCTTTTACTTTTACACACAGCATCATCAAGTCTTTCAAAGTATTTCATCTGTTTTTTGCGGACAGATGTCAAATCGATCAACCAACCGCAAACTACGAGCGATTTACCCGTTTATACAGAAAATACCTTCTCAGCAGATAATCGACTAGAAGCACGTGTAACAATGGTGGAAAAACGGCATTCCCTCACCACAACCAACTTCACCAACAAATGGCACTGATAGTGTAAAGTAAAAAAATAGCTGTGACACCAAATGAGCAACATAATGCCAACATCAAGCTGAACATGTCAAAAATGCTGAAAACAATGTTCTAAACTCTGAATACCCCTAAACTCTTAAAAATGTTGAACGTATGAGCACGAAAAAAACGGATCAACAATCGGTCGCGAACGCAGCACGTCTCGATCTCCGTGTCAGACCGGTTCCACCCAGCACATGTCCCCGGTGATGCCAATCAAGCACTGCGCCTGATTCTTTGCGGCGTTGCCGAACAACTCGGAGGCGGTCAGTCGCGCCGAGAACAACGCGTTCGCGCCGTGACACTTCAGCTGACACTGGACGCAGTGCGTGATCTCGTCTGCAATCGGAACAACGGTTTCATTTGACAAAATTAGATTTCAATTTGATTCTGCGACTCAATGCGTTTGCGCAGACGTTTCAGAAAAACCAATTACTTTCATGTTTGATGTGACAATCAAAACCGCCCAAGTGCCTCTGTTGTGTTTCAGCGACTTGCGTTACTGTATGAAACTGATTTCAAATCAATGAGTACAGTGAGTCGCAGAACTAGCTCTGCTCTACAAGTCGAGATAAAAATGCACTGCTTGCAACCATGTACAAGTACAATGTAACTCCATAACATAACCAACTAGCTGATTGGTTGGATGCGTGAATTCTCTGCAAACCAAACTTCGCCTTCACAATAAATGCCTGCACAGAGTGCACGCATCACATCACAACCAATCCGCGGACAACGACGCAGCTCCCACACAGCGTCCGCACCCGAGCGAGCCCGCTTGATCGGTCAAATTGTGTCATTACCTTTCCCACCTGTTGGGCGATGAATAAACAAACAAACAACCAACCAATCAGCTAGTTCGATAATGTTGTGAGAGTTATACCGTACAGTTCAACTTCCAGAACTGCAGCACCAACCAACCGAGCACGGATCGCAAGAACGCGTCGATGTCGTTGATGTCCTTGAGTGTGCTCGTCTCCCTGATGAACGTCGACGTGTAGCATCCGACGAAGACGCTCGTCATCTTCGGCACGCATCCCACGGCGACCGCCGTCGCGCAGTCGAAGGCGCTCAGCAGCACACGCGACGTCTGTCCGTCGCGCCAGAAGTGCTCGCTCCACTCGATGCGCTCCATCAAGCGATCACTCAGCACGACGCCGCACTGCGCGAACTGGCCTCCGCTGACGCTGGCGGCGCCGCCGATCAACTCCTTGATGCTGGTGATGGTGTTCTGCGCGGAGTTGCCGTTCAGCATCGGCGCGTTCTCTGCCGCTGATGCGACGTTCGTCTGACTCGTAGCGGCGCCCGTCTGGCCGACACTGACGCGTTTCTGGTGTCGCTGGCCTCTGCCGCTGGCGTTGCCGCCGTCCGTCTGGTTCGTGTCGGACGGAATGAAGCCGACGGCGAGCGCCATGTCGCGCGTGAACAGCGCACTGTCGAAGTCGTGCACGTCGAAACGGCGACGCCGGAATTTCTGGGCACGGAGTTTCGTGAAAACGAGGATTTGCTGGTTCATGGTTTCGGTCTACACAAAACGGAATGCGAAAACGTCGCTAAACTGATCCTGTATAACCAACCCCGCACAACTTCCTCAAATTCCGAAAAAAAACGTTCACAATGTCTGATTCGAAGCAAAAGCACACAGCCTACAAAGAACCGACCAATGCGATACAGCGACGTATTCAAAGAGACACAGTGCACGTCCAAAACAGACAGAAGACTCACATTGACAAGTTTATCGAGTCTGGATGGGCTGCGTCTGTTCGAGCACGCGGATGCAGTGTTCAGTCGATTGGCGGCGTTGCTGTTGTTCAGAAGCGACGACTGATTCTGATCGTGTTTCACGGTGCCACCGACTGCCGGCGTGTCGTCTTCGGCCTGCGCTGCAGTGGGCAGCGATGGCCATGCTTGGATGAGCATTTGCTGAAAACACACACACAGTTTGAATGCGTGTCATAAGCACGAATGACTGATAACACGCTCCGCAACTCGTCGCGTTGTATTGATTGATGTTGTAGATTCATTTGAGTCGAACCGTACGAACGCCGTTTGCTTAAAAAACGACGCAGAATTTCAAGCGCGAGAATTTCATTTTGGTGTGCCCTTGCATGAAATTTCTATCATTTGCAATGAATCAGAAAAACCGATTCAAAACCAACCCAATGGCTATTTCTCTAAAGATACGTGTGTTTGACTTTGACAGCTTTGCACTGCACTTCAACGCAACAGAACAATGTCTAAAACCAAGAACGTTCTAAAACAAAAACTCCACATCACCAAAAAGCAGCACAGCACACAAGTGCACTAATCACCGCGTCCACGTACACCGATGGGCCGTTGATTGTCGGCGCTGTTGACGGCGTTCTGTGCAACATCGGCCTTCGACGCTGAGCTGCGTATCGTCATCGCGGTCGTCCAGAGCGACTGCATTCGTGACGTTGAACTGACACGCGAGCCATGCTGACTGCCTGCCAGTGTTGGCGGCACAGTGCCGGATGATGGACGCTGATGTGCTGTTGATGTGTCGGTGGTGCTTGATGGAACGCCACTAACATTAGTGCAACACTGCAATGACAACGGGCACAACATCAACTGCTGAACATACGGCACGCTGACGTTAGATGATTAGTGACGTTAAGCGCTTGGTATCACCACACACGATTCAAATTAGAAACCTGGCGTAACGACTAGGCATGTAACATGTTGACCAAAGTGGCTTTCGTGCGCGTTAAAATGTCAAAATCAAGTTTAACAGTTCAACCGATCATTCTACTCCACAAAACAAATATCTACTAGCAAACTTGCACTAAACGTCGCACTGAACTGAACAAAAATAAAGCTATTTTATTTAAACTTTACAAAACTTTAAAAAAACGTTCACTGCATCTGCAGTCACCTCATTGTCATTCGTCCAACGTTCTGGTGTCAATCGGACGCATTTCAATCGATTGCTGCCGCTGAGCATGGTCGTGCTTGCTTCTGTGATTGAACCAGAAACACACGGTTGACCTGTTTCGGCGCCGTTGGCGCTCTAAAAAACATTGAAAGCATTCAGCCGTTTTCTACTGCTGAATTTATTGTGTATATTTGCGATCAGCATTGATTGACTGCTCATGATTGCTTTATGACACAACAACTGACGTGATGAATTCAGAGTCAACATGTCGTTATTATAATCAGATGACTGCAAAGCCAAGATTTTCAACCGTCTGAAACTGTAATCATTTTCCTATTCAACCCAAACAACCCTGTAATGTAATGTCGATGTGACCAACCTTGACGTTCAGTGGATCCAGTGGCTTCAAGTGCACAGCGTACGCCGTTGTGAGCGCAATGACGCTCGCCTGTGCAATGGTGAAGTGCATGCGGACGCCAACGATCGCGTTGCGGCCAGGGCATACGCTCAGCACGTCACTCAGCAGCTTACTGTGCATCTGGTGCTCCAGGTACGGCAGCAGCTGAGTGTGTCACGAAAGTGGATGGTGGGTGAGACGGAAATGTGCTGCTGGGGGTAGTGCAGTGAGCAGTCACTTGCAGAGCAGTGCAATGGTGAATTAGAAAGAAACGCCTCAAAATTGCCAGTGGACGATTTTGATCTTTTTATTCAGTTTGTCGGCCGTTGGTGACGCCACCCGATTACAAACGGCGAACCTGACTGATCTCCATCGCTTCGTCGGCCTCATTCTCCGTGTTCCGCAGACTGCGCACCACGAACGTCTGAATGGGCTGCACACTGCCCTCTGCGATCAGCGGGCGGAACTGCGCAAGATCACAGGTGGACAGGAGCAGCTCACCGACGGTGCCCTGGCTGCAACAGAAAACTGGAGAAATAAGGTGATGGTGTTGTGCTGATTGGTAGGTCACATCTTGAATGGACATGAGATTGGTTGGCCCAGTGGTGGGGAAATATACAGATTTCTGATTTCCCCTACTGCTCAGTTCGTACAGGGCAAATTTTATGTTTTCAATCCGACTGGTGATCAAATGTGTACATGCTGTGGCAGTGGCAGCAAGGGATGCACAAACGCACTGGCACTGGTGACAGCTGGAGAGTGTGACCGGGAACGGCACGGCGTCGTCAGCGAACGGCAAATGGCACGCGACACAGGCGGCCTGCAATTCAGCATCGGCGCTCGCAGCATCCGTGTGGCAGTCAGCAGGCGCTGTGTTGCTCAGACTGCCATTCGCTGTGGACTGTGGTGGCTCTGTGGTGCCAGTGACATTCAGTATGATATCAGCGACCATGTCACGAATCGGCAGGAACAGCGGACACTCATAAACGGCCAACACTGCCGTGCCCATTGCCGACATCACGCACACGTCGTTGCTGCAATGGTTGACATCGGTTGAAACTGCTACTTGACCCGTGCCTGCGCAACGGAGTGAGAGTATAAACGTTTTGCTATTGAGCTACCCGGTTGGTTGACTGGGTGAAAATCGTAAAACCAACATCTTTGTCTCTTGGTTCTTGGGTCCACTGCACATGAAGAGTGCGAAATGAAACTATAATTAAAGACAGACACTGACAAGTTGTCAACAGCCACCCAATCAGCATTTGATTTATCTCCACAAAACCTCTCCAATCAATCAACACAACCACACAATCCCAATCAACCGACTCAATCGCAATCTCCTCGCGGTACCCGAGCACCAGATTACAGCCCAGCGATTTCATGTGCGACAGAATCTCCGAGCGCAGTTCGTTCCACCAAACGGCGTGCGCCTCGGCGGCGTCATTGTTGCACTGCTTCTTGCCTGAACGTAACAAAAAATGAACATTATTTAACGGCAATCAAGGTTGAGCCAGATAAAGAAATGCACAAGATCACGCAAATTGCACAGCTTTGTTTTGTTGCTCAGATGAAAAGAACACGAAACAAACGAGCGCACTGGTGTTCTCAGTCTCCTCGATGTCACTGAGTATGTGCACCGCCCGTGCGCACACGATGCCGCCGTGCCCCTAAAATAAACCGCTCACTAAATTTTATGAAAAGTGAAAATAAAACTGAATCGAAAACCCATTGCGGATAGGAACCTGCAACAACTGGAATGGCAACGAGTCAATGGTCAACAGTGGCACATCGCTCGGTGGGGGACGGTTCAGGCCGGACTCGGCAAAACTGAAATCAAATGAAAACCCGAATGAAATTGGTAGCAATCAAAACGACCATGCCATGCCCGTGGAGCGCTGCGGTGGAGAAGGCTCACGCGGCATTCCGCACCGTGCCGTCGCACTGGTTTGAATCACACAGATTGCAAATAAAAAAAAGAAAAAAGTAACTCGAACACCAACTACAACCAACCGAAACGCATCCCACGACTGGTCGAGTGGCGGGCCGGGACCGGCGGCGGGCGGCGGCATCGCGGCCTCGCCGACGGGCACCGGGAGGGGCGGCTGAGCGGCGGTCAACGTGGCGGTCGTTGAGAGTCGCGAGCGTCCTTGGTGGTGAACGGACAGCGAGCCGGCCGTGCCGCCGCCCACGGACGCCGTGAAACTGATGGGCCCTCCGGCGCCAGCACCGCCGCCAATCGGCACCACCCTGTCGTCGCTCTCGTGCGACACGCTGCGACTGCGCGAACGCTTGCGCACTGCAGTGCGAAACTCGCTTGCTGGTGGTGGGGTGGGTCGAACGTTGATTATTGTAAGTCGGAATGTGTCAGGTATTACCACCAGAGATTACCTTTTGAACAGCAGTTGGTCGGATGGATCTATCTATAAAACTCAAACAACCGCCAAAAATCCACAATTATAATGAAAAATTGATACCTTTTTCGGGTGGACAGGAGGGATGGATTTGAAAAAGTCTGACAACGGACATTATTAAGACGACTGACACTGGAAGAACAAAAAACACTAAGATACTGATACATCAGTTCACCTACCAGCAGACAGCTCAGCGGCCAGCGTTGCGAGCGACGGCGGCACAATGCCAGGCGTGGTTGGTGCCACCTGGATTGAGATCAACCAAAATGCAAGAAAGTTCTCGGTTCTCTGCACTCCGTCTATCCAACGTCAGACGCCACGCAGAAGAGGGTAACATCATCAGTGATATGTGCCCCTCTTGAACGATCAAGCCACAAACACCACATTCACAGCTCAAAATCCCACACAAAGCACCACAAGCACCAGCAACCAACCAGCAGTGCTTGGTGCGTTTGTTGTGAGGAGCCGAACGAGCCAGCCGTGGGCGTCGTGTCAGCGACGGTGGCACTGCGTTTGTGGCTGGTGACGGTTGCTGCGGCGGCCGTGAACGACGGCAGATGGCCGTGGTGCGTGAGACTGGCGGTCGACTGCATCGAGACGGCCGTGCCCATCGCACGCACGCACACCACGCCCGTCGACTCGCCCTCGAGGTCGTACAGCAGACGGTAGCTGCATGGATCACGTGAGACACCGTGAATTGTGTGTGCCGCTCTCAGGCATTTGAGGTTGGCTTTGAACGAACTGGGCAAGAAATTGAATCTAGTAGTGAGACACATTCCGATGCAACAAATCAACTGATTGCTTGTGAGTGATCACAAATCCACTGTGTTACAAAATTTTTGAAATGCAATGTGAGACAAACACATTACACAGAACAAAATTTTTAAACGAGCGCAAAACATGAACTCACCCGAGCACAGCGTTGGCGCCCATCTGCATCACTTTTATGCCGACTCGTCGTCTCAGTTCGTTCGCCATTTGACCCATTAGAGTCTGACAGTTGGAAATGAAAGGTTTGTAAAATTGACACGAAAACAAATTTTTAATATCAGCAAGACTTTTCATCTGCCTCTGCTGCCCGATCCATCCAGTCCCACTCGCACCGACCTGTCTGGCGTCGTTCGTGGTGCGCGGTGTGCGTATCTTATCGATCCATTGGTATTCCGGATCACCGCTGGTTAGAATGTCGTCAACTAGACCGTGAATGGCCAACAGGTGGTAGCCGCGTGGCACACGGGAACCTGCACTGATGCGGAGGCGAGTTCAAGAGAGGGCAGACAAACCGTTAGAAAACAGCTTTTCATGTATATGCAATCTGCTGTTTCTTCTGTTCCCGATTTCCAGTGCGTGTCATTCGGTAAAACGGTTCAACAAACCAAGTGAGGATTCGCCCAAAACGCGTTATTGAACTGACCAACACAAAACGGCACGCCGCATGATGACAGGCGCATTTGGTTGGCGTCCACGAACAGCTCGAGTCTCACCTCAACCAACAAGTCGCCTCGGTGGCCTGCGAGAATGGAGTTGATCACAATGGAGCTTGGACAAAGATCGAAATTGAAAACAGTATAAAATTGTCACCATGCAGCGTGTCGATGATCGGAAGCCACCCGCTCACATCGGACGAATGCGCACACGAGACACCGGTTCGCATTGTCGTTGTGCTTTCCTGAAATCAATCAATCATGTGCGAACGGAAAAATTCGGTGCTCCTTCAATCCATGACTCCGCTCAAAATTCGTCGCAGCACACTGGTTTATGGCTCAAATAGACACCTTAGTTCTGCTGAGTAACCGTATGTGTGGTATTTCAAAACTCAAATTTTGTGAATACGGAAACAAAAAAAAGATAACGAACCACCAGAAATACTGTTTCCGTTTGCACTGAGCACCGACCTGTGTCTCGAGCACACCAATTTGGCGTGCCATGCCGGCGCTTGCGTGCGAACGGCCGGAGTCTGTCGCAACGACCGTCGACGTCGACTGCGACACGCTGTATGCGACGTCGATCAGAGCGTTCAGGTCGACGTAAACACGCCCAATTGGATCGTTTGCCGAGTACGTGTCGTAATCCATCACACTGAACGGAGAAATCGGGTTTTTTGGAACGATGGAGAAAATTTCTGTTAATGTCCCCCAATCTGTTGATTTTGGTTTTCTGTTTTCGAAAAGAAAACCACGAACCGAAAAATCAGACATCCATTCTGCAGTTCGTGTTCTTCCGCCTCGAACACGAACCACTCAGTCGACCATTTTGGCGACAGACTTTTTGGAAAGACGTCCGTTTTGTACGTTGTCTCATTGAAATGAATCTCAACATAAGCGTCCGTCGTGTTGTTCGCACGATCCATGACCGGCAAATCGCGAGCTTCGATGATGCGAGCGGTCAGTGTGCCCGGCATTTTCCACGGTTTTGATTTGTAACGACGATGTAACGACGATGTAACGAACGGGAACGTTCGAACGGGAATTTCTGGGAACTTCTTGAAAAACGAACGGCGGCTCCAGGTTGGGGGCGATCCGGCGATCACAAGTGCACGCCACGCACTGACTGTGAGTGACAAGACAGAAGGCAGCCGTGGACTGTAGGGAGCCGTCCAACGACGACGACGGCCAGAAACCCAGAATTGTGTTATTTGTTTTCTGCGTTAAAATTTTTTTTTGTTTGGCTGGATTTTTGGGGGGGGGGGGTTGGGAAGAAATTTTCACTGTCAAGACGAAAAATTGGACAAGGATGGGAGGTTGGAGTGTTGGGCGGTTTGGCTCTCGGTCTGTCCCCGAGAAAACACTGCGCCCCCCGGGCAGAACAGACAAAAAACCACAAACAAAATGAAAATGGGGAGTGGGGTTGGGATAATAGTCAAGAAAAAAAAAAAATTTATTTTTTTAAAAAAAAAAAAAAAAAAAAAAAAAAAAAAAAAAAAAAAGAAGAGAAAATGGTTGGCCTATTAGTCTAAACTACCGTAACCCAAAAAAAGCCATTTCAATTTCTTTTTTTGTTTGAATATTTTAAACAACGCTTTTGTTGCAAAAACAGAGATTCAGATTTGTCAGTGAACGACGGAAAGAAAAACGACAGCAACATCATCGATTGCCGTGTCGCGTGCTAATCACACTTCTATGTTTTTTGCAGCGAAACCAACGCTGTTGGGCTGACTTGGTTGCGCTCCAAATCCAGAAGCGCTCTTGCAAAAAAGATCTTGATAAAGAAAATGAATGCGACGATGCACACACGCATGATGACGTGAAGTAGGAAATGATGAAGATAACTCTCACACACACATTTCTTTGCTTTGGCCACACGTTTGACTCGACTTCTGTTTGGTAACGACAAGACCAAGTCCGAATTAGAATCTGAATGTTTTCCACCAATGCAATACAACAAAAGCATAAAAAATGCAACACAACAACTGTGGGTTTGTCGATCATTGACATTGAACTGAGTGTTTCCTTCAAACAACAACCAAATATGACCAACTTTATTCGCTAATTTAATCACAGCCAGATATGAACATCACAAGCAAATCAAATAGAAATGCGAGAATATTGGCAACCCACTTTCGTTCAGCTGCACTTCCATCTTCTTCGTTGTGTATTGTTGAAATGGCCCACCAATCAGCACGAAGTGAGAACCAAAACAACAGCCAATCAGCTTGTTCCCTGACAGAATAGATGCGTTCACACAAGCAAACGTGTTGTAAAAATTAATAACAGTTGCGAATTTGACACCTCATTTTGCTGTGGATCCAAAAAAATAAAAAAAGCAAACGCGGACAAGGCGCCGAGTTTATAATTGCCTCGCCTCGCCTCGCCTGCGAAACGCTGCAAACACACCCGCTGTGACGACCGCCCCAGCCTTGCGGTAGGAACAAGAAGCCAAGCCTGCAGAATGCCAAAATTAAGCCGAAGAAAGATCAGAGCAGGCCAGTGGCCAGGCACACCAATATCGCAAAGCCTCGGAGCAAACCAAAACTGCTTGAAAAAAAGAAAACAATGAAAGACAACTAAAAATACTAAATATTCAAATACTGCTGCCTTTTTATACCCCCCGTCTATCACGTCCTTTCCGGCAAGCGGCCAACACAGGCCCGGTCAGAGCATGGCGGTCGTAGAAGGCGCACCAATTTTCATCAGCGGTCGGAGCAGTACCGGAACTTCGAGAACCACCAAACACTTGAAAACCAATCCACTAACAATCAAAATCCGATGCATTTGAATTTAATTTCAACCACTTTAGCTTGGGCTTATTGGTTGATTAAATTGATCAAATAATAAAGAATAATCATTAAATCTTTGTTTTCAATGAAAATTCAATTGATTTTGTGGTTGGGCCTGCTCCGACCGTTTCTGACATATGACAGTACTGCTCCGACCGGCCTGCTGCGACCTGGCCTGGTTTGACCCAACGCCCTTTCTTTCATCAGAGCTGCAAGAAACACACACAAAACAATCAATTCCAACATTCGATTCAAATAACAATTGCTGATTCAAACAAATCGAGACCATCGACGTCTGGCGACACGAACCATGGCCAAATGCAACAGCTTTGGATTTTTCAGCACGCACAAAGCACTACGCAGCTCCGGTTTACGGAGTTCCCTCGCTCAAACCTTCGACATCTCAACGGCAACTCAGAAGAAAACACATGAATTCAGCAAAATCAAGCAAAAACGTTTGGAACGACAAACACAAAAAATAGCACTATCCGTTGCGGTTGCATTGCTTGCAACGAGACGATGACCGCCGCGCCTCCGCCCTCCGTTCAGTATCAGCATAGTTGTTCCAGGGGGGACTCCGGGGGAGGTGGGGACTGGGAACCCAAATTTTTTCAATCTATGTCTGTCTGAGAGGTTTTTCCTATTATGTCTGAAAATTTTTCTGAACCAGCTATCAATCAGAAAATTTTTGTCTTCAATCGAAGACGAGTCATTTTTGACCAAAATTGACCATGTTTGCCCGAAATTCATGAAAATTTCGTTAATTTTAAATTAAATACGTGTTTGTACTTAATTTTAGTGGGTTTAATCTATCGCTTTTCAGCGTTTTGGCTATCTATCTAATTTAAAAATTTTGACCGCCCGCCCCCCCCATCCCCCCAAAAATTTTGCAGCCATCTTTCTGTCTGAAAAATTTGCCCTCTATATCGGCCCCCGAACTCCCCAGCTTTGGAACAACAATGCGTTTCACTGTCTTCATGCCTCATTCGTGATCGCGTGACGACGGCGCTTCCATCCACATTCCACAACGAGTCAGTTTTCAGTGGCTTCAGTAAAATACAGTTTCTCGCTTTCACCAATCCAATCAGCAAGTCACTTTCTCTTATCTGCCTCGGCCTGACCTCAGTTCAATGACAATTCAATAGTTGCTGCTTGTAAAATTGATGACAATTAACAAGAAGAAAATTCTGTTGGCTGAAAAACTCTTCAGCTTTACTACATCAGCGCAGCTTCTCAGCTTCCACAATAAAAAAACGTCGTCGTGTTGTCGTCGTCCGCGAGGTCGGAACGCATTTTTTTTTAATTGCGGACGCATGTCGATCGGTCAGCTAGAATGAAACCCCCTTCAGCTGGCTACACAGCGCACTCATTTCAGGCTTTTGTCTTTCAGTTCACACGTAAAAATTAAGCGACGACGTCGTCGTCGTCGTCGTCAGTAAAAAATGCATTTTGAGCTGTTGAATACAAAAAAATTGTATTGTATTGTATTGAATACAAAAAAATTGAATACAAAAAAAAATCGGGGGTGCCGACCAAAAAGTGAGGGGGGGGGTCCAACCTATGGTAACGTGGGACCCCCCCCCCAGGGGGGTCCCATGGGGGGGTGCATTTTTTCAAAATTTTCTGTGGGGGGGGTCCACCCCCCCACCCCCCCCCATGATAATTTTTCGCTTAAATTTTGAAGGAAAAACGCTAAATTTTGCTGCAAAATCGTTGAAATTACAATGAAGATGGTCAAGTTATCATATATTCAGCTTATATTATGGACTTTATAGACAAAAAATCATGATTTTCGAAAAAAATTTTAGGGTGTGCAGAAAATTTTGGGGGGGGGGGTGTCCGCCATACAAAATTTCATGGGGGGTGGGGGCGGGTTTCGGCCAAATTTTCGAGGGGGGGGGTACGATGGGGGGGGTGCCCGGTTTTAGGGGTTGGGTGGCACGGTGCCCCCCCCACCCCCCCCACCCGACGGTCTCGGGTGCTCTGGGGGGGTGTGTGTACCTAGGGTTAGGGGCTTTGAAAAAAAAAATTTTTTTTTTTATTTTTTTTTTCGTTTTTTTTTTAAATTTGGATTTTTTTTTTTCAAACTTAAAAAAAAAATTTGAAAAATTTTTCTTCTACTTTGCTCTGAAAATTCGATTTATGGCATAATTTTTTGAAAGTTCAAACCAAATTTTCTTCCCAACTTCTTTGTGTGCTTAGGTACATGTCATTATTTGGTCATTTTGACCGACGTACTCCATGTTTTTCGATTTGGATGACTTCTAGAGTCAATTTTTAGCGTTGAAATGACTTAACTGAATTGAAATATCGTTTCAGAAATCGTTTTCTTGCAACTTAGAACATGTTTTTTCAGTCGGTAGGCCATGAGATGAACATGATATCTTGTTGATTGGCGTACGTTATAGGTCTACAATGGAGTTGTGCGATATATTGTTAAACAATTGGAGCGGGGATGTTGGTTAATACCACATCACACGACCGTTTTTCAGATACCCGATAACATGGCCACATGTTAAAACTTGCGTGCTGAGCTAAACTAACGTGTTAAACTTGCGTCTGTCAGTTGCCCGCAACGTGATCGCGAAATCATGGTACGTGTTTTCGATACGATGATTTGAAGAGTGGGCTCTCGCCATGTGGCACATAGCATAGCTGGTTGAACCTGAAAGTAAGTGTCTTGGGGGGGGGGGGCGACCGGGTCGACAGGGGTTGCCGACTTAGCTACAGCAAACAGGAATTTTTGAACACAGTCAAATTTTGGTAATTTTCTGAAGAGGAACAACTAAGAACGGTTCAATATTCAAGTACACGTCGAAAATTGTCCTGTTTTACTGTTGAAAATGCAAGTTTCCCTCTATGAAATGGACATAATTTCAATAAAACACGATTTTCGCTCTTATAGTTTTCCGGATCGTTCTGAAAATAGTCTAGATGAACTCAGCTCGACGAGACGCTTCGAACAAACCTAACTTGTAAAAAAAAATTTTTTTTTTTAAAAATTTTTTTTTAATTTAAAAAAAAAATCCGGATTTTTTTTTTCCTAACCCTAGGTGTACCCCCCCACCCCCCCCCCCGCCCACGGTACTGCTCTTGTCTTGTCGCTGCTCATTCTTTGTTTAATCACTCGTTATGGCACATCTGTTTTATGGTCCACAGTGTTCAGATGCGCGGTGCGTGCACAAAGCTGCTCTCAGCCAACGGTACGGTACGTGCGATGCGATGATCATGATCCCGTTTAGACCATTAGGATACCGGAAAAAAATCGAACTGTTTCCGCCTAA